>PVJC01027022.1:0-23603 GCA_004026665.1 Murina feae | reverse complement strand
ACCTGGGAGTGGGGGAGGGAGAGTGTGTGACCTGAGGGGAAGGTAGGGAGAGTGGATCGCGGATGGTCGGGCTCCTCTCTGCTGTGTTCTGCTGTGTGATTCTGGAAAAGCTGCTTAACCCTCCATGCCTCAGTTACTGCTCAGAAATAGGGTAACGATATTTACTGCCCTGAAATCATATATGTTAATGTATGTAACGTGTAAAACAATGCCTGGCATGTGGTAAGTACCCCCTAAAGTTAGCCAATATTGACCCCATACACATACATAAAAACGTAAAATGAGTAAGCAGATGACATGAAGGAATTAATACAAACCAGTTTCATAGCACAGCTATCTTTTAAACTTAGCCACATGCTGGATCAAGTTCCTAACTTGAAGTAAACATGTGTCCAATATAAGATTTAAAAATAGTACCTTCAGTACTTAGGATTTCACTTGTACTTGCATCAAGGAAAGAATGTGTGGCCTTTGCTGCCTACGACACTGGCAAGATGTAGGTGCTACCTTTATGGCTAAAGGGATGTTCAGGTTAAACAGGAACAGGAAACAGCCACTGTTAATCACAGTTACTCACAACGATCTCTCAGAAAACTGCTCGCCCTGTGTGGTAGTGGTGGTATTTGACATCTAAGGCCTGCAAGCCTTTCATGGTTCTTTAAAAGCTTTACCTCACCTGCAAACCTTCTCTATACACTTGTTCTGAAAACACCGAGCCTGGCATTTTCCTTCCGTTTAGACCATCCCTGTTTTCTCTTGTTAAAACCGAAATGTCCATCACTGTCGAATGGGCAAAGAACAGTAGTGGGTTCAGCAGCCTTTACTCTAAAACCAAAGTAGGAGCAGCAGCAATGCTTTATGAATGGAAAGGAGGATGGACTTGATCAGGTCACTGAAGCTGACTTCTGTCCCCTCTGGCAGGACTTTTAGTCGCCAAGAGTTACTTATCAATGCAGCTCATGCTTAGTCACGGGCTGGAAAAGGAGGCAGTGTGCAGCCAAAGGCAAGGGTCCAGGTCAAAGTGCCGAGTGCAGTGGCCAACGCCTCCCTTTTCCAGCGCCAGGGAGCGGAAGGGACTGTCGCCCCGGAGGTGGTGGCAGGAGCTTTATCAGATGTGCCTGGTGAACAGTCACAGCACCTGGAAGTTCTTTCAGAAACTCCGCGATGATGGGAAATAAGAGCTCTCATGAGCACACTTACTTACTTGTTTTAAATAATATTTAACTCGGAAGGGCCACTATTTTAGTCACACATTTCTGTCGGTGGCTAGAAGGTCATGTTGGTATAATATAAGTTTGTGAAATGTAGATTATACAGTTCTGGGATGAGTCACTATTAACTTCTTTCTAGTTTGTGCCTTTGGATTCCTTCATGATTCTTAATCATCTTCATTCAATTATTCAGTATATATTTAAGCTCTTGACAAATATTGAAACTCTGAAGTTAACACGTCTGTGCTGCCCACAGCACTTCCCTGTCCCTCCGGCCTCCTGAGAGGCTGCTGTGGCCTCTCCCCTGCCGCCTCTCCCGATTTATCCCTCCCCTCTTGGCCGACAGCCAATGGTCCTTTCTCAGGGCGCCCACCTGTAGACCCTCGCCTGCGTCATCCAACTGCTCATCACGGTGCACCTCGTCTCCCACATCCCGCGAATCCTAAGTATCACCCATAGTTCCCTTCTGTGATCAGCTCCTTCTCCAGAGCTGTTTCAGACCTTCCCCACTGTTGTTATTCAAATGGGGACTAGCGGTGTGGTGCTCACACCTCATACTACACACTCTCCCCGGAGTCTGGGAGCTCCCGTAACCTCTACACCAGCATCTGTGCAGCAGAGGAGGCAGTTCCAGTGTCAGTCACAGTGTCAGTCATGGTGTGAGCAGTTACAGTGTGGGCAGTCACAGTGTGGGCAGTCACAGTGTGGGCAATCACAGTGTGGGCAGTCACGGCGTGGGCAGTCACAGTGTGGGCAGTCACAGCGTGGGCAGTCACAGCGTGGGCAGTCACGGTGTGGGCAGTCACGGTGTGGGCAGTCACGGTGTGGGCAGTCACAGTGTGGGCAGTCACGGCGTGGGCAGTCACGGCGTGGGCAGTCACGGCGTGGGCAGTCACGGTGTGGGCAGTCACGGTGTGGGCAGTCACTCAGTGGGTTCTGTAGAATCATACAGGTGTCAGATCAGGTTGGGCTCTGCCATCAAACTTATAAAATACGTCTGTATCAGAGGAAGGTTATGCATTAGTCTCTCCACCAGCACCTGCACTTGGGGATGCAAGTTAATCCTGTATCCAGAAGGTTATCCTTCACACTCATTCGTCTCTGAGGTTGTCAGCTGTGCCATCCAAAATGACTTTGGAAGCTCTGCTTTTGGCTATCCATGCTGCAACTTCCTTTCAGGCTACAAAATCCTCCTGGGGTGACTGAATCTTCCCTGAGGTGATCGGGATCCTCCCTGAGGTGATCGGGATCCTCCCTGGGTAACAGAATCCTCCCGGGGTGACTGAATCTTCCCTGGGTGACCGGGATCCTCCCCGGATGTCAGTACAAGGCCGTGCTGACTCTTCCAGCCTGTCTCCTGCCACTTTCTACCTCAGGGTCAAGCCCAGGGCTTACTAAGCTATTTTTAGATCTCTGAGAGAACACTGCTCTTGTCTTTGTACAAGTTGTTCCTCTTTGACGAGGTACTAGTAAAAATCACAACTCTTCCCTCAAGATAGAAACTAGAACTGAGATAGGTTACGAGTGTGGGTGTGTGTGGAGGCCAGGAGGTCCAGGCCGCCAATCTCTTAGTCACTCCGCACCTGTTCGCTTCTGGTTACTGCAGTACACTGGCACCAGACCCATGCAGAAACAATTATGCAGCCAAATTCAGATTTGCTTTGATCACCTATATACACCACGAAATATTTTATGTATTTCTTAACATTTTATATTATAACCACAAACATGATATGACCAAGGGACAGAATATTTGAAAAAACAGATCCATAAGCAGAGCCATACTTTGGACATCCCAAAGAACAATGACTGTGGTGACCACTCCCGGAAGATGAGCTCCGGGAGGGCAGGGCTATGTGCATCCTGTCTGCTGCTGTGTTTTTAACTTTTAAAGAATGTAAACACCTGGTCCGGATGGTGTAGCTCAGCAGTTGAGCATGGAGCCAGGAACCAAGAGGCCACCAGTTCGATTTCTGGTCAGGACACATGCCCAGGTGGCAGGCACCATCCCCTGTTGGGGGAGTACACGAGGCAACCAATCGATGTGTTTCTCTCACGCTGATTTTCTCTCTGTCTTTCTCTCTCTCTTCCACTCTCTAAAAATCAATGGAAAAATATCCTTGGGTTAGAATAAAAAAAAAAAAACACATTAAAGTATTCAGAGATTATGGGGCATTATGTTGTTAACTTAACCCCAATGTTTATTTTTAAAAATTTGTATAGTACTTGCAACTCTTCTGTAAGTTTGAAATTATTCCAAAAGGAAAGAAGCTGGACTCCCTAAGGGTGGGTCTGAGCATCAGATTTTAAAAGTGGCTGAGGTGAGTCTAACATGAACCAAGGCCACTGCTACAGGTAGGTCTCCATTTCCATCATTAAAGAAAAAACGTGACACCCTTCAGCCTGAGTGCACGAACCACAATTTATTTCACCAAAACCCTCCCCACTTCCCCTTCAGAAATGCTTTACTGGAGAGTTTTCATATGCCAGGCAAGACAGATCCTTCCCCATGAGTGCTCACTCTTGTGGAAAACATACTTAGGAGACAGACACCATAACAATACAATTGCTGGCATCTGCTCAGCAATGGCTGTCTGGGCACCATGCTATCCGATGGCAGGCACTGCTCAGATCTTCATTTTGTAGGATCGGGAACCGGTGCAGTGAGATGAGTAAGTGCCCGCGGCAGAGCTATGCCGACTGTTGGCTAT
Source organism: Murina feae (assembly GCA_004026665.1). Classification (NCBI taxonomy): domain Eukaryota; kingdom Metazoa; phylum Chordata; class Mammalia; order Chiroptera; family Vespertilionidae; genus Murina; species Murina feae. The sequence goes on along the minus strand of PVJC01027022.1, from coordinate 19,681 downwards.
GATGCTGGGTTGGAGGGAGTGAGGAGCGATGAGCACACTGGACTTCTGCAGCTAGACCCGCAGCCACGCACCCTGTGGAGCTGTAATCACCACAGCTCCCCCTCAATGACACCTCCAGCCCCGCCGCCCTCCTCCTCGGGTTAATTCTGAGGACTGGAATTCTGGGAAAGGTTGTATGGAACAACCTGTGGCTTAAAGTACCTGTGGCCACGTCACTGGCACCGGCCCCTGAGTAATCCATTTCCCTGGAGCCTCACAGAAAGTGGGCGTTGATACTTTGAAGTGTTGCTATTGGTAGAAAACTAGTATTTCTTTTATTACTAGTTAAACTAGACCTTTCCCATTCTCGCTCTCTTTAAAGCAGAAACTTGAGGTCTTCATCGTCACTACCAACAGAGTATCAGGGGACACCCTGGCCTAGGACCTCCTGCAGCTGCTGTCCTTCTTCCCTAGACCCACCAAAGCAGCTGTGTCACAATGAGCAGCATCCAGAGAAATCCATCTCCAGATTCCTGCTGAGACCCCCGCGACCTCTGACGCTTCCTATGAGCTCCATGTGAACAGGGGAAGGGTCGAGTTGCTTTGAAATCCCAGCGCAATGTCAGCAAGGCAAACACTCTGTGTGGTTTGTTATGAGGACAAAACATAAACTGAAATCATACTTCCTGGACCTTCGGCACAAGCGGGCTCAGGAAACATCATGAGGGGCAAACTGCCCCTTCTTGCCACAGCAACGGGGAGCTCCGACAGCTCTGGCGTATGCCTTTGTGATGGGAACTGCCTTTCAAAAAGGTCCTAGACTGGGCAGTGAAGGTGGTGGTCACCTACAACTAACTACAGAATGCTTCCTAAGGAAGAGCATGCATGAGTACACATGTTCCCGGTCAGAGCACGTGTCTGTGTCACGCTGAGCTGCACTTTGAAGACCTATGAGCTGATGACTCTTCTGGCCTCCGTGCTTGACCACTTAAAGCCAAGTAATCTGCAAGGAGCTAATCCCTGACTCAGGGAGCAGCCCTCAGTGTACCAGCATTCTTTTTTTAATTTTTAATATATTTTATTGATTGTTCACAGAGAGGAAGGGAGAGGGATAAAGAGTTAGAAACATCGATGAGAGAGAAACATCGATCAGCTGCCTCCTGCACACTCCCTACTGGGGATGTGCCCGCAACCAAGGTACATGCCCTTGACCGGAATCAAACCCAGGACCCTTAAGTCCTTAGGCCGATGCTCTATCCACTGAGCCAAACTGGCCAGGGCGTATCAGCATTCTTTGTTCCCTTCTATTGATAAGAGAAGTGAGGCCTGGAAGGAAAAAGTGACTCGTGAGGTCACCTCAGCTACAAAGCACCAGCCACAGGGCAACAGCCTGTTAGAGCACAGCTTCCACATTCTGTGTGGTTTCTTATATTTGCGATTGAATCTGCTGTGCAGTCAGGTTAGCACGATTTTAATCATTTCGTAAATGGCTTCGTAAACTGCAGGCGGCAACGGTCTAAATTGCATGAGCAGTCACAGGCATACTTGGATAGCATTTGTTAACGGGCATAAATTTCATGATTAATAACGTTTCAGTTTTGCTGAACAACACTCTGTAGTCAAACCAAGACTGTAGGTCCTGAGCTATCAGAAGGAGAAGGGAATAGTCTTAAAATAGGTGGAAATTAAAACCAACACTTAATCCTTTGGGTAATATAAAAGCGACGTTTGTACCACTTTTACATTTTGGGAGTATGTCAGTATTTCATACCGGGGTTGGAGAAGATTTTAGTTTAGGTAAGATTTTTGCCAATTTACACCCTGGATTACAGGAGAAAATTTTACTGGAGCTGATGAAGTCATTCTCCACAGCAACAAGAACAAAAGCTGGCGGGAAGAAAGGTGACAGGCTGTGCCCCAGGCCCTCACAAAGAGAAGGCTTTGCTGGCATAAGGGAGGGCAGGAGGGGCAGCCACCTGTGCAGATGGAGAGGTTGGTCACTAAAGACATGTCACTCCCACACTAATCACAAACACAGAGGATGTCAGCCCCTGTCCCCTTGGCATCCTGTGGGGTGGAGTAAAGAACTTGACAGACTCGTGCAAGGTTCACGTGGAGGAATGTTTCATAAAGGATAAGTAAACTGCAGTAGTAAAGTAGTGTTTTTCTGGCACCGACCAGTGGAATAAAATGGCAAGTTCAGAAACAGGCACAGGTGTGCATGGGCATCAGTCAATGAGAAACAGCAAGGAAAGGAAGCGCTGATAAGCTACGTCATCACACTGACTACATATCCACACAGGTGCCAGGTGCACTGAGCATTTCAATGCAAGAAAATTAAACAAAATGGGGGATGCTTCTCTACATATGATTTCAAAGGTAGAAATAAAATAAAAGATAGATTTGAAATAAAACAAAAAATACTAAAGTAAGATGTCTTATGGATATCATTTTTCTGTCCTTTATACTACAACTAGAAGCCCAGTGCATGAATTTGAGCACCAGTGGGGTCCATCAGCCTGGCCTGGGGATGTCAGACTGCCAGTTTTGGCCCGATTCCTGCAGGCAAGGGATGTAGTGGTGCGTGAAGCAGCAGGTGTTTGGGGAGGAGCCCCAAGGCCAGGCTGGGAACCATGCTGCTCCCACTCATCCTGGACCTGCTGCACCTGCCGCTACCACCACTCGCTTGGTAGTGCTACCGTGGAGGTGAGAGAGGCTTGCACTATTGCAGCTGCACTTGCCAGCCATGAGCCTGGCATCTGGCGCCCATCCGTCAGCTGAGCAGCACTCCCATTGTGGAGCGCACTCATCACCAGGGGGCAGTCCTGCATCTAGTTGTCCAGTTGCTTAGGCTTTTATATATATAGATTCCTTAATTTATCATTTGTCTTTTCATTTCATTAATTCCTTTTGACACATAAAAATTTTTTAAACTATAAGAAAGAATATCAATCCTTAAAGTTTCTTTGCTTTGGCCAACAAATGACATTCTTAGCCCCAAACCAGACTAATTTTTCTTTGTATTTTCTTAAAATTCTTTCTTATTTTATGTTAATTAACTTGTTAAGTGCCAGTCAGTCACTGGTGACTGACACTATACCTTCCATCCGGAAGACAAAACAGGCTGGGCACTTAGCGTGTTAAACAGATGAGAGGTCAGAACATGGCTCTGTTCCATACGCTCTGATTGATTTGAGGATGTTACTTAACCCCTCGGAGTCTCAATTTCATTTCCCTGATAAAACAGATATAACACCAACTTATTAGAGCTGCTGTGGGATTCCTAGAAATAACTTACACGGAGCACTGAGGATGGCAGAACCCGACAGAGTCAACGAACGGTGGCTACTTCTTTCAATGCGCTCCCATTACATATTAGACTTCTGGATTTCATTGATAGATTTCCATGACCAGCCACTTTGAGTGATATTTTCACCTGACTCTAAAACAGGTTTCATACTATTTAATTAATGCTGTAGTTTTTTCACTTTTTAAATTACCTTTAAGCCATAATATATGCCAATCAGAAAAATAATAGTTCTTTGAACGGTAGCCATCCTACCTCTTGGTCTTTTAAAGCTGCTGTCTGAGGCTATCAGATGACCAGGAGCCACCCAAGAATATTAAGAGGTTCTTACACACCAGGACGGCTGCGCTCATTCATGAACCTGAGCCATAAGCAGGAGTTTCCGACTCACCTCCAGCAGCCCGTCCTCTGGCAGGTCGGTGCAGTGCACGGCATTCTGGATCTTGGATTTGCCAAAGACCGCTCTGAGGGTGCCGGGACGCAGATGCCGGGCAATTTCCTGTTCAACACATATACGCAGTGGGTCAAGTCAGCCAAGTGTTGTTGGTAAGAAAAATGCCAGCAATATACAACTTTTGAATTATTTGTTTACGGAATACACGAATACATTGAGGGAACTAATTGTTCTTGGAAATAGCATGAATGTATGACAACTTTTCCTGCTGATGGACTTTCAACTAATTTATTCTTTTCCTCCTCTACTCCTCCCTCTCCCTCTCCCTCTCCCTCTTCCTTCCTTCTCCCTCTCCCTCTCTCTCTCTTCTACACACACACTTTCACACAAACACATAGGTTGCACAGATATACATTCTGCTACAAGCATTCTTAGACAGGGTGTGGTGCAAATATACAGGAGTTTTTCTGGAATCCCTAGGGCACATGGGTGTTCAATTTTACTAAGCACTGCCGACCATTTCCTTTCTTAGAAATAAATGTATTTTTATTGATTTCAGAGAAGAAGGGAGAGGGAGAGATAGAAGCATCAGTGATAAGAGGGAATCACTGATTGGCTGCCTCCTGCATGCCCCCTATAGGGGTTCGAGCCCACAACCCAGGCATGTGCCCTTGGCGGGATATCGAACTTGGAACCCTTCAGTCCGCAGACCGACGCTCTATCCACTGAGCCAAACTGGCTAGGGCTCAACCATTTTCTTAAGTGGTTGTAACAATTTGACTTCACCTACCCATGCACAGGAATTCCCACCACCCACGTAAAAGCCAACCTCTGACGCTGGTGAGTTTCATGTTGCTATTCTGGTGGGTGTGCATCGCATCATGGCCTTGGTCCATCTTTCCCCGATTACTAAAGAAGCTGAGCATCTTTTGTAAAGTGCCCATTCTTGTCTTTTCTCATTCCTCTATTAGGTTATTCTTTTTCTTTTGAATGTTACTCTTACTACGTATATGATGTGAATATCTTTTCCCAGGATGTAGCTTGCCTTTGAGTTTCTTTAGTATGTTTTCTGGTGAACAGAAATAATTTTGATGAATTTAAAATTATTTAATTTCATTAAAATTATTAATGAAATAAATTTATTATTTTGAGACTGCTGAGCAGCAGTGAGGCCTCCTGAGGTCAGTGGTCATGGAGGTGAGGGGTCACTCAGGTTGTCTGGGTTCCCAAGCCATGTTTCCTGGTATAATGTATTGTGCGTAGATGACTTAGTGATGAAGCATAAAGACAGAGAATAGCAAGTGTTCACTTCACAGCTGCTGTTAAAATTCAGGCTTTCATTTTGGATAATTTTTTTAGGGAAATGCATTGATTTTACTTGTGATTACTGTAAAATATTAGATATGCCGAGGAAAGTAAAAAAAAATACTGAAATATTAAAAGTGAGAGCTCATTGGATCCCCATAGACCATGTCTTCTTCATCTCTTGGACTCCTGCTCCTCCTTCTCCTCAGACTCCGTGGTGAAAACCATCCTCAGGCCCAGGCACCACCCCTGATGAAGTCAAAACAGTGTCAGACACATAAAAGCAACACAAAGTACCAGCATGTGATTTGCATTGAATACCACAAATAATTGTTTAGAACTTATCACAGCATGCGTGAGGGGTTTAAACCATCTTCCAAGCTCTACCAAATTACCCCCATATTCACTCTCCAGCCCACCTGCCTGCTCAGCCCAACCTGTCGAATGCTTGGTCAGTGCCCAGCTCATCACAAGCACTAAAAATTCAGCTCAGGTAGTCCTGCAGCAGGAGGAAGCATTCTGCTTGAAGAATGACCTCTACATCTGGGAGGTGGAAAAATGCACTAAGTAGAATGGTGATTAGCAAAATACTGAAAACAAGGAAGAGCAAGTGTATGTAATGATTCTATTGCTGTGTGCATTAAAAAGAACATTACTGTTTATTGAACAACTAGTGGCCCAGTGCATGAAATTCGTGTACATTAAAAGGGGATTAATTAGAGGAAATATTTTAATATTGCTATTTGCCCTTTCTCTATAATAGAAGTGTCAGAGATTAAAGAAAATTAGTAAAACGTATATGAAAATCTTCCTCCTGTCACAGTCTGGAGTGCACATGGAACCCAGAGTCAAGTCTTCAACCATCCACGTGCACCTCAAAATCACTCGAGACCCAAACCTGGACGGCTCCCCTTCATTGGGCTAGATCCAGATCTGGCCAGTCCCACCCTGTCAAGTCCTGCCAGGTGGGGGGGGGGGGTGCAGCCTCAGGTCCCCTAGGTGCCAGGGCAGGGGGGCATGACCTGAGGTCCCCCATCAAGCCCTGCTGGGCAGAGGGAGTGGCCTGTGATCCCCCAGCCTGGCGCCGGGGCAGGGGGCACAGCCTGAGGTCCTCTGGCCTGGTGCTGGGGTGGGGGGCATGGCCTGAGGTCCCCTAGCCCAGCACCATGGTGGAGGGCACACCTTAAGGGCCCCCGTCAAGTCCCACTGGGTGGGGGGCACAGTCTCAGGTCCTCTGGCCTGGGGCCAGGATGGGGGGCATGGCCTGAGGTCCCCCGGCCTGGCACCAGGGAAGAGGGTGCAGCCTGAGTTCCTCTGGCCTGGTGCCAGGGCGGGGAGAACAGCCTGAGATACCCTGTCAAGCCCCATGCAGGAGGTGGGTGAGTGCACAGCCTCAGGTCCCTGCTGATTGCTCCTTAAGGCTCGTTATGGAAACTTAGCCTCAGCTGTGGGTGCAAATGACCGGCGTGATGGTCAATTTGCATATTCTCTCTTTATTATATAGGATAGGTCTATTCAACTGATATTGAAGAATCCTATATAATAAAAGGCTAATATGCAAATTGACCAATTAGTCACTATGACATGCACTGACCACACAGGAGCTGCCCCCTGGTGGTCAGTGCGCTCCCACGGGGAGTGCTGCTCAGCCAGAAGCTGGGCTCACAGCAGCGGTGGTGGGAGCCTCTTCTGCCTCTGTGGTGCTAAGGACCCTTGGGAGATGTCTGCCTACTGGCTTAGAGGGCACAGACCCAGCTAAGGTCCCCACCCCACCCCCAGTGCACAAATGGTGTGCACCGGGCCTCTAGTATCTTATAAAGCCATTCTGTTTCAGTTCCCCACAATATGGGAGAGATATGCAAGAATAAAATGACCTTTCACTTAAGAAATGAATTAAATTGAGCCCTAGCTAGTTTGGCTCAGTGGGTTAGAGTGTCATGTCGCCCAAGGACTGAAGGGTCATGGGTTCAATTCCGGTCAAGGGCATGTACCTTGGTTGCAGACTTGATTTCTGGCCCTTGTCAGGGCACATGCGGGAGGCAACCAATTAATGTGTCTCTCTCTCATCTATGTTTCTCTCTCTCTGTCTCTCCCCCTCCCTTCTATTCTCCCTAAAAATCAATGGAAAAAATATCCTCAGGTGAGGATTAACGAAAAATTAAAAAATAAGAAAGAACTGAATTAGGAAGGATTCATGAAATGTACTAATTATAGAACTTTAAGAAAGACAACTTAGTGATCAACTATTGAATATATCATAAAATGAGTGGCACATGGTGGATAATCACACCTGTAATTAGTCTAATTTGGAGCAAATTCTAAGTAAAAGAAAGAAAGCCTTCCCTAAACTATAGGTTAACCTTAACCACAGTGATATAGATAAGTGAGTGAATATTAAGAGAGGAACTAGCATAGCTCCCGTCTGGGCCACCCTAAAACAGCTGTGAAACAAAGAAACAAAACAAAAAGTTGTGTTATAATCACTGCCCTCATCTCAGAGGCGACGAGGGTAATAGAACGTAATATGAAAGGCCAAGGAAGCAGCTGCCACCATTAAAACAGCACAGATCCACGCTGGTTCTCCCACAATGAGCCCACACTATTAACAGTCCTCTCCCTGGCCCCTCAGGAACCCCAGCAATATCTCACCAAAGCTCACGTGCAAACAGCTTTCCGTTTGCATGCAACTGGGAGTTAACTGAGGCAGTTGCCATTTACATTCCTGGAGATAAGCAGTATCAGACTCATTCACGACTAAAACAAGATAAGGAAACACTGGGAGGAACTGGCAGCAGGAAGGGAAGCAAAGAGGTGGATCCTCTCCCACCCAGGGAGGCCTCAGGGAGGAAAAGGAACTCAGCCCCAGTAGACTAGGCCAGACCAGTCTCACTGAAGGAGCCGGCAGGGAACCCACAGTGAATACCCTCACTAAGGCCACCTGCTTACATATGAGGAGCCATTGAAGCATCTGACTTCGCAGCATCTAGCAGCCGGAGCCACCAGCCCTTATTCTTCCCTCCTGACTGCAGCTCCTGCCAGGGCTCCCTCGGGCTCCGTCTCACCTCTGGCTCTCCCTGGGCAACCTCATAAATGCTTCTGGGAACTAGAGCAACAGTTTTGTTTGTTTTGTTGGGTCTCAGTTCTCTTCCATAATTTTCGTTATTGTTTGTTTGCTTTTCAGGGGTTGGGATTGGGATAAATAAACGATTTCAGTAATTAGAAGGAAAACAATAAAAATTACATTAAAATGTTTCATTTTACTCCTCAAGAACAGGATGTCTTCCAATTTCGTTACAGAGGCTTTTGTTTTAAAGCCTAAATTTAATGGAGCCCAAGTAGAAATAACTCACATACAACCTCATCTGATCTGCAACTAGTCAGTGGATACGCTCAAGTTCATTGATCAAATAAAGGAATCAGAAAAAAGCAAAACAAAAACAAAAAGGACACCCTACACCTTGGATTAGTCACAGAAATTGATTTACATCTGTGTTTACTTCCTAGTGCTGTGTTCATATTGCAGACAAATGAGGCACTTAATCAAATTTAAATCTTCTGTCCTATTTTGAAAGAAATAGCATAATCAAGAGACAACTGCTGAAGGTTTGCCAGAGACTTGCAGTGTGGTCTGTGGACCAGAGGAGTCACATCACCTGAGACTGTCATACAAGCAGAATTTCAGCCCACCCGGCTCCAACGAAGAGATAATTTACACTTCAACTAGATTCCTTGGGTTTCCTATGTTCATGGAAGTTGAGGAAGTTCTGTGTTAGAACACAGGTCCTCTAATTAGTATCTAGACCAAGAGATGAGAGACATTCATAAAGGATAAATTACACAAGGAACTCATGCCAACTGCCAGTCAGAAGCGCAGACCCTCAAAGGCATGGGGTTGAGGAAAACAAAGCCACTCTAGCCTCGGCCTTGGTGCTTCTTAAAGACAGAACTTGCAAAAGCAGAGAAACTAGAGTACGGTAAACTCACTCTTTGCACAAATCCAGTTTTGTAAATCTGACAGACCCAGAGCTTTGCCCACTAATATCATTTTACCTGTTACACTACATCTTACATTTTGGTTTACATAGAATGTAGGGAAACCTCTTTTTGAAGCACCCCTGGAAGGACTTTTATTGGAAAGAATGGAATCCTCCTATATAATAAAAGCCTAATATGCTAAGTGTCTGGTCATCCAGTGATCAGTCAACTGTTCAACCAATCGAAGCGTAATATGGTAATGATATGCTAAGGCTGCTCAATTGCTCACTATGACATGCACTGACCACCAGGGGATAGGTTAGCTTGCTGCTGGGGTTTGGCAGAAAGGGACTAAACAAGATGGGCTGGACATGCCCTGGAGCCCTCCCACAGTCTGTTCCCGGCCCGATTATACATTGGAGGGGTCCTTCGCCAGACCTGCGCCCTCTCGCAATCCGGGACCCCTTGGGGAATGCCAGAGAGCCGGTTTCAGCCTAATTTACAGGCCACTCCTCTTGGAAGGGCGCCAGATGCAGGGCTCATGGCAAGAGACAGGTAGGAGCTGCAGGGGGCACCAGACTGAGGGTTTCGGCCCGATCTCCACAGGCTACCCAGAGGGGCCCCACTCATGCATGAATTCGTGCACTGGGACTCTAGTATTAAAATAATGTGAATAGTCAATTCCTAGGTTGCAGGCAGAGAGTTAGTATTTTCATTGTATTTTAAGTGCTTTTAAAAGCTCGTGCCCACACTTACTATGGAGAAGCCAGGATCACTGTTCTGCCATCTCTAGTCACCAATTAAACGCCAACAAACGAACATGAAAGGGGGCACTTGTCTGCATGGTCACATTCACGGTCTGAATCCCTTTCGTGGGCTTTGCCAGTGGTAGGACTGTCTCACCAAGATATAAATAAAATGCCTAGGAACCGCCTGCCTCCCCAGGACACTGTGGCTCAGGACTGTTCCTGCCACTGCAACTGATCCTGGGCCCAAACCTGGCACCAGTGCCCAGGCTTTCCCTACTGAGAGCCTGGGAAGGTGGCAGACTCTTTCATGCCCTAAAGCAGTAACTTCCCAGGGTCTCGAGAAGATTTGAAAATACATTCCTCCTGCCTCACCACGAAGCCTGTGTCTCTAGGAAGTGCAGTGCTGACACCTGAAACTGACAGCCGCGTGTGCACTGGAGAGATTAGGCTGCCAGCAGCTGCAGCTCCCGGGACTCGGATGCTGGGGGCTCTGCTGGCGGCTATGCCCAGCCCAGGGCAGAAACTCTAGCCTCTCCTTCTGACTGTGACAGGGACATGCCTGATTATTTACTAAGATGGTCAGAGCTAGTGATCTTTGCTATGAATAAAAAGAAAATGGTAGGGTGTAAGAAATGGCTCACCTGTCCGAATTTCAAATGACAGAATGGGGAACAGAAGCATGGTGAAAATGGAACTTTTAATAACACTCTCAGGAGCAGCAGGCACTGTACAGGAACACATGTGGGCAGGGATCATAGCCTATTTATTTAGTTCCTCCTCCGGTTCCTCATTGGCTGGTACTATGAGGCCACCTGTTTCCTATATGTTGCCTAGGTCTTGCTGTCTCACATTGGGTCATTTAAGAATTGGGCTGAGGCCTTTCTAGCTGCCTCCACCTCCCCTGTCTAGCTGAGGCAGATGTGGGGGTGGAGGGGTGAGGGGAGGGTGGGTACATTCTGCTCGCCCTGGGGAAATTCCACAAATTCCCTCAGAAGCAGACCATGCTAGAGATGGATCGCAAAGGTCCATTTCTTACAAAAGGGGAAAAAAGGGACAACATTAACCTAAGAGATCTTGAAGGGAACAGTATCATTGGAGAGAAAATACTTCATACAGTCAAAGAGAGGTAAAGAGTCACTGAGGAATATGTTTTAAAAATTAAAAGGAAAATACATGAGAGGGAAACAAGCCACTAAAGGGAAACTTATTGTGAGAATTGTTCAGATAAATGCACTAGGAAATGGGGTGAGATGTAAGGAAGGGGAAATGAAAACAAGTGAAATGTCAAAATCATACACACAGGCATACACACATGCATGCACACACACACATACACACTCAGAAGAAGAAGAAAGTAAAAAGCCCATTACAGGCAAAAGAAGATAGTTATCAAAACCTTTCAACCCCTGTGGAGACTGAGGTGGCACCTGTGGAATAAAGGGAGAGGGAAAAAGGCTGGGCGGGGCAGAGGGGACGTGGTCTCAGCTGTAACAGAGGCTGGGGTGGGGCAGAAGGGACATGGTCTCAGCTGTAACAGAGGCTGGGGTGGGGCAGAGGGGACATGGTCTCAGCCGTAACAGAGGCTGGGGTGGGGCAGAGGGGACGTGGTCTCAGCTGTAACAGAGGCTGGGGTGGGGCAGAGGGGACGTGGTCTCAGCCATAATAGAGGATGAGCAACACAAAAGACCCTGCAGGGAAAACAACATTCAAAAATATCGAGAGTCAGAAAGGTCCAAATCCAAAAAGATACATGTGTCTTCTAAACAGTGACAACCCATCTGTGTGGTGTCGTGAGGGTTACTGAGCTGGCGTGTTGCACACTCACCTTCTGATGGAGCAGGGAACTGGGCAGGGACAGGGGGCTGGTGGCACCGGTGAGGAGCAGGGGCTCCGGGCCGCGTGCTAAGAGTCCTCACATAGACTGTGCCAGGCTCACCAGCCCTCAGAGGCTTGGAGCGTGCAGGTGGGAGGGTTCACTCTGGGAAAGGAATAAAATAAAGGGGCTGCCTCCAGCCACACCTGGCCTTCCCCATTCAGGGCCCTATCTGAGCCTGCGCTTCTTCCTCCAGAACAGGGTTCTTCACTTGCCTGGTGCTGAGGCCTCCGGGGCAGTCTGATGAGGTCAGAGCCCTATTTTTCAATGCCCACAATAGGATTACAAACTAAATGAGTTATTTTGAAAAACAATCATCAAAATATTTTTAAAGTTGTGATATAATAATGTGCATCTTTATAAACAGCCAGCAGCTGAGCCAACAACTACTGTACTTTTTAGGCAGCAAGTCTGTCCAGCACATGGTGAGATATGTCCAGCTGAGGGCGGGGTGGAGACCTGGTTCCAGCGAGGAGCAGAGGGTGGCACTGCAGTGGTGTGATGCTCACTTCTCAGGAATCCTGACCTCCGTAAGAGACGAGTGAACATAAGCGTGTGGGTTTTTCTCCTCAGAGTCCTAAATTCTATTCCCGAAACGAAGGGCCTGTCAACATAGGAACGAGCATCCCGCTCCAGGCCAGCCTTAGGCTGTCCAGGGTGGAGGAGAATTCCCAAACTAAGCCCCTCCATCCCCTCAGCAGGGAAAGGGGAGGGAGAAAAAACAAATCAAGGGAACAAAACTCCTTTCCAAAATTCCTTCACCTGCAGATAACCCTTTCACTCTAGAATTGGAGAGTGAAAGGCCTAAGAGGCAGGTTCTGTGTTAGAATAAGGGGATGAATAGGTTTCAACAACCGGACAAGTGATCACTTTCTAACACGGATGAGAAGTCGAAGGCGCGCAGCGTGATGCCCTGGCCGTGGCTGGGAGGGCAGTGCTAGCTGAGGCTGCAGATCCAGGAGCACATTCTGAAATGCAGTTTTCCTTTCTCTCCTTCCTGAAAAGGCAAAGCTGTTTCGAAGCGCTTCATGGTCTCTCCACGTGCCTGCAGCCGGCTTAGCAGGAATTCTGGTTTGGATTTCCTTCTTAGCCTGACAGTCATCACTAACTTCCGGCAACCAAGTAGGAAAACGCTTCGTCCCGAGGCCCTCCTTGGGGCGTGAGCGCTCTTCTTGGGGCCCAGGATTAGCTTTACCTGGGGTTTTTCAGTCTCATTTGGCTGTGAACGGTTTTCCCATTAGGTGCTCGTGACCATCATGGCAACCACAAGGCTCCACTGTGATTGCTGACCAGACAGCAATTTCCTGCCCCTCGGGCCGAGGTGCTCTGGCTCAGGGAAGCCTGTCCTCCCTCCTTTCATTGCCAACCCCAAGAATACGGGGCACCTGCAGGTCTGTGAGTGTGGGGCTGGCTAGTGGGTTGGCTGATGGGTTGACCGACTGAATAAATGAGTGTCTGAGAGATGGAGAGAAACGCTGAGTGCAGGTCACCGTGTGTCCCTCTGCCCCAAGCGCAGGGAGGCGGGCAGTGGGAAAGGCCAGCGCAGGGAAAGTTTATCATAAACTTCTCAGTGCAAGCCTAGCTCATGTTCCACTTAAACTGAAATAACAGTGCGACCCGCCCACTGAAGAAGAGGCAGGCACATCCTATCCAAGCATCTGGAGCTCCGAAGCAACAGAGACCAGGTCACTGGTGAGTCAGTAGCATCTCATCTGCAGTCTGTGCCTGTTTCACGGGACATCTCAGCAGGTATCACAGTTCCTAGCAGATGACAGCAGCTAACAGGAAGGTTACAGGCCAAAACTGGGCATGATCCTAAACAGTTCCTCAGTATAACCATTAGTGGTTTGGATCACATTTATAGGAGATAATGAAGCAGTAAAAAGTTATTCACGGAGGTACAGATTTAGGAGAAAACTATTAATAGTTGGATTTCAACCCGGTAAGCTTCAAAGAATGTTTTTTCATCGACCATCTGTTTTAGGATCCTGATCAACTAATTCCACCCACTGCATAATCCCCAAAGCAGAACTAGCAAGAAACAACAGCTGCTGGTTACAGCAGGATGACATATAGCATTTTTGTTTTTACAAAACTTGAGTTCAAAAAGAATCTTCAAAATTAACATTGAAGGACCTGGACGAGAGCCCACTGCTGCCAGACTACGGTCTTTAAGAACAAACGGAACAGGCCACTCAAGAACTTCTTCGCCGAAGACCCACAGGTTCACTTTTCCTAAAGCTGATCGGGGCCTAAGTAAGAGTTTAAACTCAAGACTGAACGCTTTTTTTATTTTTTTATTTCTGTCGCCTTCTTCTGGAAACAAAGCTGGTTATATGTACCTGAAATTTAAATCAATAGCTCAGGAAGAACAGTTAAAGGCTTTGGGGTTTTAATCACTGTTTCTGTATTTCTTTCAAAATCGAACAGTCCCTTCTATCACAAACTTGTTTATCTATAGTAGACAAGCTGTCTGGCTGCTCATACCCACACCAGAATCACCACGTCCTACAAGCTCACCTTCCAAATACATTTACCTTGTGCAATAGTGAGGTAAATGCTGGGGGTGCCTACCATCTCAGTTTTCCGGGGGCTAAGGGAGTTCTCAGGGGACCTGGGAGAACCCTGGGCAAACTGGAACAGTGTTGGTTACTCTGATGGGTATATGACACTGAGATAAGTGGGGTGTTTTTGTGGGTTTTTTGTTAGAAAAGTTATTTTTCAGTTAAAAACATGATTTAAACAGGATAATTTTTCATTGCTGAATCACTTAATAGCTAGTGTAAATTACTGCATGTAGATCACTTCAAATTCAGTAAATTACTATCACGTGATTGTGCCACTACTCTACCTACATTCTTACTGTACTTGGAATACTTTCAATTTCCTTTCTCTAAATATGCACTTACTCCTTTTCTGGAGATGTATTTTCTATTTTTACATTTCCTAAAATCAACGAAACGCCTATAAAATAACTGAGCTGGTCATTCTAAGGAAGGCGGTCAACTAGCAAGAGGGGCTGTGGTTTGGCTGGTCCCCACCTGCGCGTGTGCTGTGGCCTCTGGTCGGGCATCAAAGCCTCTCGTGGTTGCCGGGCACCGAACTGACCAAGGAGGGGCAGGGGCCCACCCTCCACTCGGCTCATCTGCAGACTGAGGTGAACCAGCAGTGAAGAGAGTTCCGCTCCATCCTGTTCCCTTCCCGTAGAGCGGAGGGTCCCTTCACATTCCTTCTCCATCCACTCATCCACTGGAGATAAAGAGCTGCCCTGGCCAGTGTGCTCAGTGGATAGAGCATTGCCCTGTGGACTGAAGGGTCCCAGTTTGATTCCAGTCAAGGACACATACCAGGGTGTGGACTCAGTCCCAAGTAGGGGGCGTGCAGGAGGCAGCCGATCAATGATTCCCTCTCATCATTGATGTTTCTATCTCCCTCTCCCTTCCTCTCTGAAATCAATAAAAAGTGTAAAAAAAAAAGAAAAGAATTTCTTTGAGAGGGAGAGAGAGAGAAGAGCTAAGCTACCCAGTAAACACCACCTGGCTGCTTCCCCACACACCCATGGCTCCCACCCTGGTCCATGTCACCAGCATCTGGGGCCTGGACTGCAACCTGTGCCCCGTCTCCCTTCAGACTGTTCTTACACTAGTCAGGATGATCCTGTTTAAAGTCTAATTGAGTCACTACTCTGCTCAAACTCTCCATAAACTAATGGTCTCACACAGAGACCATAAAATCTCACGTCATTACAAGGGTCTGCCCACCCTTCTCTCTGACCTCAGTCTCATGAGTAACATTCAGTGAGCTCTTGTCACTGTCCCTCCCTCCAAGCCGTCATCTCAGTCACTCTGGCTCAGCCACGTACACACTTGCTTCCATCCTCCCTTCTCCCTGGAAATGACACAGTAGGTCCTGCTGCTTCTCTTCGATGTCAAGGTCTGTCCTTCCCGACTCTAGAGGTCCTGCCTCAAGGTCTTCCAATGCTGCTTGCTCTCCAGGAATAGCTAGGCATCCTCAAAACTAAGATAGGCCCTAACTGGTTTGACTCAGTGGATAGAGCATCGGCCTGTGGACTCAAGGGTTCCAGGTTCAATTCCAGTCAAAGGTATGTACCTTGGTTGTGGGAGTATGCAGGAGGCAGCTGATCAATGTTTCTCTCTCATTGATGTTTCTGGCTCTCTGTCCCTCTCCATTCCTCTCTGTAAAAAATCAATAAAATATATTTTTTAAAAAGAAACAAAAAAACAAACCAAACCACCCAAAACCTTAAAAAAAATAAAAAATAAATAAAAAACTAAGCTAGATGCCAGGAATTCCTAGTCCCTACTATGTGGGATTCTAATGACACGAAGTCCACCATTGTCAGCCTGGCTTTGAAGGCCACCCATCCCACACTCCCACCCTGCCCCACTGTATTTCCTCGAAGCAACTGCATTTGTGCTCTCAGGTAGGCACTGCCCAGCGCAGCCCAGCGGATACGCCTGCTGTGGGCCAGGCAAGGCGCAGATTCCTTCGTGGCTGCCTCTGTGCGTGCTTCAGGGATCCCCCATTCTCTCGGTGCCTGGACGCTTCTTTAAATCCTGCTTACATCTGTCTCTTCCTCTAACGAAGTTTTCTCAGTCACTTCCACTTCCTAACAACTGCCCCTTTGCTAACAACCCTGCGACGCTTGTATTTCACCGGAACGTTAGTCCTTGCTCTTGGGTTTCTCTGTAAGCATTCTAAACACCTTTTGTGTACTCTGCCCCCCCCTCCCCCACAACAGGGCTTCGGAGCACTTTCTCAAGCTGACTCCTTAGCAGGTGCTGCTAGCAGACTGTCCTACAGCTATGGGCATTCCCACACAGTGGATCGGCGCTCATTTACAGCGACTGTTTACAAGTGGTAGTGAAATGAAAGAAGGAGAAAGCTTACATGTTAGCTAGAGTTTAAAGTCATGCATGCATATGAGCATAATCAATGGACACAAGAAACTGGGGGGTAGGAGAGCAGGGGGGAAGGGCAAGGGAAAAAAATGGAGACCTGTCTATCACTTGTTGTAATACTTTAAGCAATAATAATAATTAAAAAATAAAAAATAAATAAAATAAAATAAAGTCAGTCACACTTCCCATGATCCTGCCAGCTTGTACCACATGCATGGAGTCTCGTGTGGCAACACCTGCTTTTCTACCCCCACCCCGACCCTTGCCACCAAGCGCCCACGGGAAGAGAGCCCAAAGCCATTGGAAGGTGTACAGAGAACATCGAGCTCCACCAAGTCCCACCGCTCACACTCAGTGTCAGATCTGGTCTGAGGCCACCAGACCCACATTCTTTACACTGACTGCTTACTCACAGCCTCTCTATGTCGAAGGAGAATTAGGACCTTGGACAATTCCCACCACAGCGCTCGATAAATCCACTTACCTCGCGACCATTTAGCAAAGAAGAAACAACAAAAGAGAATGCCACGGTAAGTGTTTCTGCCCATTCTGTACCATCAGTAGGCTAATAAAAACTCACTGTTTCTTAGAGTATTATATAAAAAACAAATGATGGGGAATGCTACTTTGAATAAAAAGTTTTGTCTAATATGTCCCCATTTGTATGATTTCTTTTGAAGAACAAACTGAAGCTATCAAACCGGTGAAGACATTTGGTTAATGGCTGACACGGACGTGGCGATATCTAACAGTAACTCACAGGGTCCACAGGCCCACAGAGCTCTCGGAAGGTCTTTGCAGGGTTCGTCTGCAGGATTTCCAGTGCCACGCAAGGGCCAGAATATATTTCTGTCACCATCTCCTGTAATGTGTAATATAAAATATTAAAAATTAAAGTAAAAGTTACCTTTGACTTCTTCCCCACCTATGCTCTACATGCCAAGCAGTTCCCAAATTTTGTCCTTTCCCAACTATAGTATCTGTGTTCCCTCATGTCCGTCCCTACCACTGGCACCGCGTGAATGTAATCCCGGACACTTCCACTATCTGAAATCATCTTCCAGGACAACTTCCTCTCAAAGGGTCTCTCCTCGTGAGCATAGTACTGTCAAAAGCATCTCTGAAGAAATAAATTCCAAAGCGCTCCTTCCAAAGACATGAGAAAGAGCAGGGAGAGGCCTATCTCCTCATTAAACATCTGGAAAGCAGCCCCTCTATATGGAGCCACAGTCTTCAGACCCTGGGTGAAGGGCAGGCCAGTGGTCCCAGGAGAAGGAAGCGAGTGAGGTGAGCTTGCGACTGCCCATCTCCCTGCCTGGAGGCCCTTTGCAGACAGGGCGAGGACAGAGCCCAGCATTCTCAATGGTCCAGGAGACAAAGACGGTGCATGGACCGGACTCGGCGGATGGAGTACTAGAGGGGTGCAGGAGCCCTGGGAGGGTGACCTCAGGGATCTGCCAAGAACAGCACTTGAATTGTTGGCTAAGAGACTGTGTGCAGAGGATACAATCCAAGGCTGAGATAAAGAACTCCCAGAAGCGTATGTGGAATGATTCAGAGACACACACGGAGCTGAGACAGGCTCATGCTCTACAGCCAAGGTGGCCAGCCTTCATAGGAGACCTAGGGGATCAGACAGAGTTCGGGGGCGGGGAGGGGGAGGAGAAGGAGCTCAATAAAAAAGCTAGGGCACCAGACAGAGTTCAAGGGGGGTGTGAGCTCAGTAAAGGAGCTAGGGCATCGGGGGCTGAGCCAGACCACAGGGAAGCAGCAGAGACGGGGCCAGACCATGCAGGGTTTACAGTACACAATACCAAAGTAAAATAAGATTTGCTTGTCTTACTTGTTACAGGACAATATTTCAATATTAATCTGAATGTGATCATCACACCAAATAGAAATGTCAGAGGTTGAGAAAGGAGGGAGGAGACGTCATAATTAATATGGTTCCCAGAGCCCTGCCCCTGAGGGCCCCTGACTGTATCCCTCCTGAAGCCACTCTGCTATCCATGAAGGTCCTGTGTGACTGATTTTGGTGGATAATTGGGGTGAATCTGATTTCTGGTCTCCTGCTCCTGAAGTTCTGCCTACACTAAATGATGAGCCAAGTTCTCAGCAGGGGGAGGTGGGGGCACGGACATGCGGGGCTGAGGAAGCCACAGCTGCAACAGAATGATCACTCTCAGCCTTGACCAGCGGGCGGAGGAAGCCCCAGGCTCCAGTAGTCCTGGAACCAGCCAGTTTTGCTTGGTGAAGGAAGGTTGAAAGGAAAGGGCCTCGAGAAGGGAGGGGATGGAGGTGTAGTCTCACAGTCAGGAACAATGAACTTCATGCAAAAAGAAAAGTCAAAACTCTCTCTGAAACAGCAGGGCTAATGGGGCAGAGTACCAGCACAAATGTGTCTGAGACAATTTGATAGAGAACGGAAGGAAACTACCTTTGATTAAATGCCTGCATGTGTTATCGTAAGGAACAATTTGGCGTACTTGAATATAGGCATTTGTTTCCAAGGGCCCTTTTAGTCTTGTTTCTTCCACCTCAGTCCCATTTTCAGACTCCACCCGCATTTGTGTCGTTAAAGTAGATGGTAAGTACTGCTATGAAGTTACATGATCATGTTAAGAACTACTTGCTTCTAACTTTCTAAAGCGTTTGGGACAGTCTCCCACCCTGAGAATATTATAAACTTCACAGATAATGTCAAACTGTGTCAATATCCCAGCAAGGTTTTCCCCCCTTGCATTTTCTGTTTCCCCTGCAGATTTCTGTTTCATAAATGAAACAACATTAGATTTTTAAAACTGACCCAGTGGCTCTCGGGGGTAGAATGCCGCAGTCACTGGGTATCACTGACTGGCAGCTGGCAGAATCCTGTATAAAGAATACTTTCCTGATTAAAGATTATCTTGAGATTCCCCAGATGTGAGACACACGAACTGTTTTCAGTACAAATGCTTTACACTTAGTTTGATACTTACGTTATACTCAGACACCACTCCTTTATAAATTTCGTAAAACTCTTCAACGTTAGCTCGATCCATGTTGAACTATATTAAAAAAAAACACAACACAAAATGGTAAGTTGACCAAGCAAAGAGAACGAACTGCACTGAAGCACTCAACATTTATGATCTCTTAGATATATTTTCTTTACTTTAAAATGTAAAGTTTGCATGA
>PVJC01027021.1:0-23661 GCA_004026665.1 Murina feae | reverse complement strand
TCCCACTTCCCGGTGCCGCCAAGGGGTCTGGGGAGCTGCCAAGCAGGACCCTGGCCCCCCTGCTGCCTCTTTCCTACTCCCCGGCCCACCACCTTGCTTTCCCACTTCCTGGTGCCCTGCAAGGGGCCTGAGAAGCCCACCAAACAGGCCACTGACCCCCTGCTGCCTCTTTCCCACTCCCCGATGCCCCTCCAAGGGCCTGGACAGCTGCCAAGCAGGCCACCGACCCCCTGCCACCTCTTACCCACTCCCCGATGCCCCATAAAGGGCCTGGGAAGCTCACCAAGCAGGCTGCCGACCCCCTGCCACCTCTTAGCCGCTCCCCGGCCGCCACCTTGCTTTCCCACTTCCTGGTGCCCTGGTGCCCTGGTGCCCTGGTGCCACTTCCAACTGCCAGCATAGGCAGGCAGTTGCAACAGAACCCTTTGGTTTGCTCTAGTTCCGTGGCTGTTGGCCTCCATCTTGGCTGGGTTAATTTGTATACAGCCGCTCTGATTGGCTGGTGGTAATGGTCACATTTGCATGTTTCTCTTTTATTATAGAAGATAACATTGAACAAAATAAAGTCGGTCCAGGACCTGCTGCATTTAAGATAAAAAATGGAAAAGATGACTTCTGACATCAAGTAAGAATTTTAAGGAAGATGGTACTTGATCTGCATTTTGAAAGAGAAGTGTTTCTAACTGTAAGTGAATGAATAGCTACTAAAGGTAAAAGCACATCATGTTTAAAGATGTGCCTCTTCAGGGAAATAAGCAGCAATTCTCTCACTACAGTGTGAGTTGTAGAAAGAAAGGGAGAGCAGCAAGGTCAGGATGAAGACAAGCAGATATCAGAGACCCTACATATCATGCAAAGATGTCTGAACATTGACCTCTTTATGTAAGTGAAATTCAAATGATCATAGGCATTTGATACCAGGTTTTCTCTTCTTACCTTACACTCTCTGATTCTTTCATGAGGATGCCCACAAATGTTCATGTCTAGTCAGGGCCTCTCTTCTGAATCCCATAATCACTGGATATGTTCATGGTGATATTCTAGCTGAAGCACAGATTAAATATTAAACACTGTACATATTATTTGTATCTTAACATGCCCAGAAATGTGGGGTTTCCCTCTTAACATGTCCAGAAATGTGGGGTTGGTCTTCTTCTCATATGTATCTTTTTAAATACTCTGTTATAAAGAGATATGTTATTTTTGGTGTGCTAAAATCAATAGAATATTTTTCTTTAATTATATTGTATTATCTAATTTCTAAGAGCAGTAAAAACACATCATTGTACAAACTAAAACAGAAAAGATCTATGCATGCCCCTAATCTTTGAGATCCCAAAGAATTTTATTTATTAAATGAGTTAGAGTCCTATATAATATTCTTTGGTCAATTTTGTGGACAGGACCCAGTTACTACAGTGTGAAAACAATGTAAACAGATTGGTGGTGAAAAATGAATTCAATGTCCTAACAAATGTGCTTTGGAGAAAATAGTATTTGCAAAGAATCTGATTAAGACATACGCTTTCATTTGAGCACAATGTAAGGAAATTTTGGTATCACTGGAGAGTTAACTTTTCTCAGCATATTATGGTCATAAGAAGGCCAAGAGACATATGAAAACATGCTCAAAGTCACTAATCATCTGAGAGATGCAAATCAAAATGACAAGGAGGTACCATCTCACACCTGTCAGAATGGCTATCATCAACACATCAACTAATGACAAGTTGACAAAGATGCGGAGAAAAAGGAACCCTCATACACTGCTGGTAGGAATGCAGACTGGTGCAGCCACTGTGGAGAACAGTATGGTGTTTCCTAAAAAAAAACCAAAAATGGAACTGCCATTTGACCCCATGATCCTACTTCTAGGAATATAGCCCAAGAAACTAGAAAAAAAAAAAAAACAATCAGAAAGGATATATGCACCCCTATGTTCATGGCAGCATAATTCACCATAGCTAAGATTTGGAAACAATCTAAGTGCCCATCAGCAGATGAGTGGATTAAAAAACTGTGGTACATCTACACAATGGAATAGTACACTGTGGTAAAAAATAAAGAATTCTTACCATTTGCAACAGCATGGATGGACCTGGAGAGCATTATGCTAAGTGAAATAAGTCAGTTGGAGAAAGATAAATATCACATGATCTCACTCATTTGTGGAATATAATGAACAACATAAATTGATGAACTAAAACAGATGCAGAAACAGAGAAGCATCAATCAGAGAAACTTCAGAGGGAAGGTAGGGGAAGGTGGGGGTATGGGGGAGAGATCAACCAAAGGACTTGTATGAAAGGATATAAGCCTAACCAATGGACACAGACACTAGGGGTGTGAGGGCATGAGCAGGACATCTGGGGGGGAGGATGGGAGGATAAGGACAAATATGTAATATCCTAATCTAATAAAAGCATAATATTGAAATCGACTCTTTCTACGGGATGCTTAAGCCACACCCACCAGCCAATCAGACTGGCTGTATGCAAATTAACCCAGCCAAGATGGAGGCAGGTGCAGTGCTGGCGTCAGGGTGAGCAAGGTGTGTGGGGCAGGTGACGGGCTGGGGTGTGGGTGGGTGGGTGGGGCCGATGGGCTGGGTGGCAGGTGGTGTGTGTGGAGTGGGCGGGGCGCTATGGGTGGGTGGTAGGCCGCCAGTTGGGTGGGTACAGGCCGGGCTGAGGGACCCCTGAGTGCACAATATATTGTGCACCGGGCTCCTAGTCTTAATCAATAAAGAAAAGAAAAAAATTTTAAAAGAGAGTGGGAGAAAATAAGGGTAAGTTTAAATACAGGGGCTGATGTGTTCAGCAAAATGCTACCCTGATTGGAAGGGAGTCCAGCTACTGTTGAATCTCAGCTCTGGTACTAATAGTTATTTACTTTTTTTCATCTATTAGATTATAGTGAAAAATAGTACTGCACAGGTTTTAGGAGGGTTAGTTTGATTTACACAATTAAAATACTCAGCATGGCCCTAACCAGTTTGGCTCAGTGGATAGAGCGTCGGCCTGTGGACTGAAAGGTCCCAGGTTCGATTCCGGTCAAGGGCATGTATCTTGGTTGCGGGCGCATCCCCAGTGGGAGGTGTGCAGGAGGCAGCTGATCGATGTTTCTCTCTCATCGATGTTTCTAACTCTCTATCCCTCTTCCTTCCTCTCTGTAAAAAATCAATAAAATATATTTTAAAAAAAAATAAAATAAAATAAAATACTCAGCATGTTTGAGGCATATGTTCAAGAAAGTTTAATTCCCCTTTTCTTTCTGTACTTTGTTGGGAATTTCTAAAACCATAGATTAAATGCAATTATGTTGCAGAAATTGAAAATATATGCTGAACATTATTAATAGACATATAGAGAATAGTTTAAAGGAACTACATAAGAACATTTTCCACCAGCATAACAACATAAAGCTGACTCTAGGGAAAAAATTGCTATTTTAAAGTGCTATTTTTAGTGTAGAATTTGTAAATGATCATTTGTGTGTGTGCATATATAGCTTTGATTTAAGAAAACCAAATAAAGCTAATCATTTGTTTTCTCATTTTATTATATAATAAATTTATTGGTCTACACTGATATTTATATTACTGATGACTTTTCAATTTTCCATTTGTCTTCTGTTCAGTCGATGTGGCACCCATTTTCCTTCCTTTAAAATCTTTCCCATTGCTTGTAAATGATCGGAAATAGTTTGCTGAGCAATGTTTAATCGTTCTGTAAATTGTTTTTGGGTTTGATACACACGTTCATCCAATAATGCTTGTAATTGTTGGTCTTCAAACTTTGGATGTTCTTTGTCTTTCACATCAAAATCATCACCTTTAAAGCGTTTAAACCAGTGTTCACAAATATCTTGAGATGGAACATGTTCAGCGTAAGTTTCCCGAAGTATACGATAACCTTTTCTTCAAAATAAAGTAATGAATTAAAACTTCCCATAAATTCTCTTTTTTTGCATGAAATTTAACATTTTTAAGTGTAAAAATAACTATAATGTTAACACCTTCAGCAAATTTGACATATGAAGTTTTGAAGCTTGTTGTCAATACAACAAAATAGCATACATATCAAATCGCATATATATTAACATATGTGTAACTTCATCTATTGAAAAAATACATATTATTAACCAGTACACCTAGTATGCAGACATAAATCTGATGATCTTCCCATAATGTGAATTTAAGTATACTGAATTCTAAGTTATATGAAAAATCAATTATTGTACAAATGAGGCATAATTAAAAAATATCAAACTCATTGATTTGGGCTGATGATTTAGAAAATAAAATGTATGCCAGCATTGCTCAGTAGTTGAGCATCGACCTATGAAGCAGGAACTCACAGTTTCATTCCCGCTCAGGGCACACGCCTGGGTTGCAGGCTCAGTCTTGTAGGAGGTAGTCAATCAATGATTCTCTCTCACCATTAATATTTCTCTCTCTCTTTTCTTCTCCCTTCTTATTTGAAATGAATAAAAATATATTTTTTAAAAATGTATGAGAAAGATAAATAATAAAACTACAAAAGTATAGTGATATATAGATATCTATCTGTATGTAATGCATATATATATATATATATATATATATATATATATATATATTCACATCAATTATAGGACCTCATTCCAATAATATTTCTATCTGAGAGGGGAAATATTTGTCAGCATTTTGCTGTTGTGCTTACTGATTTCCTGTTACTACCCATGAATTATTTGAGGTGACAGAGATGGATGGTGATACACTCATCTATGCACCATAGCTGTCCCTTCTGTAAATTAGAAAAGCAATCTATTTATGATGTTACAGATCACATTCATCCTTTGAAACCAATTCAGAAGTCCATTGTTAACTTCTGGATGTGTGATAGGATATTTAGAAATGAAGTGTATCTCAGAGAGAAAAGAATAAACCACACTATTTCAAACCAAACTGATTTCTTCATGACTCACAACACAGGAATACATTTTATTGGCACTATTACAGATAAATTAACAATTAACAATGACACTCTTCTACTATTTCCAGTACACTGTTACGTAAATGTTTTTGTATAATTTATGCAAATTGCTATATAGTCAGCTGAACCATTAAATGACTTTATTTCAAAATATCAATTCAATTGAACTAATGAAGTGGTAGAACACAGTCAAATAATAATAGGCCACAGAGACAGCTGCCAATATTCCACTTTGACTCATTTCTCGCTTAGACACATTTTCACTGATATTTAGGCGATTAGAAACAATGTGGGGTAATTTTGAACAATTTCTGGATTTAGAAAAAGGAGTGTACAAAAGCCAATGATAACATTGAATGAAATTTATCTGAAATTATGACAAATAATAATTTAATTTTTGAATCCATCATTTCTCTCTTCCTGTTCCCTTTTCCATTCTGAATAAATCCAGCTACTATTTCTGGTTTCTGTTTTCTGTTAATCTGTCATTCTCTCCTTCACCAAGTGTAGAAGCCTACTTGTATCATTGAGCCCCTTTCTTCTTCATGTCTCAGGACAAAAACATCATTCATTTGTGTCAGTTGTTTTTTTCAGTCTCCCACAAGCATCCTTTCTCCCTATTCCTAGTTGCCAACATATTACAAATTTAAACTCTCATTTGTAGATCTCCAGACCATTCAATATTGCCAATGACTTCCCTATCACCAGACTCTAGCCCACTCTATCTAGTTCCCTGGGACTTCAACCACTGCTTTGAGTGTGACCTTCCTCTGCTAAAAATCTTTTAGAGACTTTCAGATGATTACCTGATCACTTCACATTTGAGATGAATGAAACTATGATGCTGATTTAGGTTTAAATGTTTTGCCTTATATCTCACAATTCCATAAATCTAGGCAAGCTGATATATTCTCTAAAGCTGTTGTTATTCTTTAAAGATATCATTATAACTTTGCTCTTGCCTTAACTTCTATAAAGATTAGCCTAACCATACCTTCTACTTATAAAAGCTCTACTTTAAAAACCCTCTTCTTAAGCAATATTTTAATATTTCTATAATAATTTAGTATACTTCAGACTAATCTTAGGTATTTTATATTCCACTCAATTATGTGTGTGTGTGTTTTTCACTCTGAGAACAGAATTAAAATGCCATTTTTTCCTTACATACTATTTTTATAACTATTATGTAACAGACTTATTTAAATATACAAATAACCATCATATATAATTATATATGGATATGTGTACACACACATAACCATACACACACTTACTTTTCTAATTATTCTTTATATTTGCTATCCAGGCGGATGCAAACCTTTGTCTTAATGCAAAAATTACATAATGTTCATCTTGTTAGAGTATGAGATCCCTCATTAACTCAGAGTATTAAATGAAACAGTTGAGTTAGTAACCAAATCGACAAAGAACCAGTTGAATATATGTATGATTAGTGACTTTATCATTTTGTTCTTAGATTAATTATATGGCTCATTATACCAGAACGTGTGCTTAATTTCAAAACGAGTTTTGTTTCTTGCCTTCTGATTTTATGTACTTTCCTTTAAAAAAATAAGAACTGTATATAACATGTCTGACTTGTAGCAAAAATAAATAAATACATAATAACCAGAAGAAATAAGAGAATGAAGACGTTTGCCCCAACAAAAAGAGCACATTTTAGGAGAACAATGGCACGTACAACATGGCTTCACTGGATTCAATGGCTTCACTGAATGAGTTTGGGCTGAGTGTATTTTTCAATACCACCGTGCAAAGCTATCAGTTAACAAATTCTATCTAAAGTAGTGAGGTCACCATAAAGAAAAATAAACAGTATTTTTCTGAAATGTATATGTTAATATGTGAAGACAACTACCTTTTGAGTAAAAGAGCTTAAGAAAGTTAACTAACAATCAAAGCACAGGCATATAAGTTAACGTTATCATTTTGAATGTCTCCTAATGCTTATTTTCTTTGTTTGAGTTGATGATTTTCAGTTCATTTGTTTAAATATACTTTCTCTCTGCTGGGGCTGACCAGCAGACCCTGAGCCATAGATGAACAAATTACTCTGACACAGGTTTCTGTGAAAGAGAAGGCTAAGGGACTTTTTTTTGTAATATATTTTATTGATTTTTTTTTTTTTTTTACAGAGAGGAAGGGAAAGGCACAGAGAGTTAGGAACATTGATGAGAGAGAAAAATATTGATCAGCTGCCTCTTGTACACCCCCAACTGTGGATATGCACACAATCAAGGTACATGCCCTTGACCAGAATCAAACCTGGGACCCTTCAGTCTGCAAGCTGACATTCTATCCATTGAGCCAAACCAGTTACGCCCTAAGGGACTCTTTTACTTTAGTGGTAAAAGCAGTCTCGTTTGCCTGCCTTGTTGGCTTTTTATTATAACAGCTTGAATTAACCTTTAGGTACAATCAGCAGGGTAAGTATCCTTGAGAAAGTATATGCTTCTACAAGGTCAGGTCTTTAGAGACTAAACATAGATTCTAGCAAAACACCCTGGGGGATCGGACTTGTTTGCAAAAGTCAAGGTAGGGGCTGCTGCCTTGGGCAAGGTCCCCTCAGAGGCCCCAACCTTTTAGTTATTAAATGTATTAAGGAAACAGGGAAGCATTACATACCAACTGGACATAGAAAATGCTGGCATCACCAAGTTGATCATTTTCTGTAAGAAACGTTGAGCCCAGGTTGAGGAAAATAAAGACTATAAAGATAAAGAAAGCAAAAGTCTCTCGGGGAGATTAGTGGGCAGAGTCCCCTCAGGGTTTGTGGGAAGGGCAGAATCTGAGGCAGTGAGGTGGGTGGACGTGAGGAAGACATAGGATCTCAATTGTATAAAGAACTTGGAGCAAAAAAAGCAACCAAGGAGGCATACTCATTGTCTTCCTTGCATGACTGGTGTCATGAGTGGTTTGCCAGTAGCACGCATATCAGCTTCCTGCTTGATTTCTGCTCTGCGGGGTCTAGACACAAAGGGCTGAGTGTCCTCCAGGTCCACTGTAGGTTGTCTTTCTTCGTTGCTCACCAGGGCAAGTACCACATTTCTTCAACCACATCCATCTTCTTTCTTAATTTTCTCCTTTGTTTTACTGGAGCACACGCTTGAGGAATTTCCTATAGTGTACTTGGAAGGAATTTTGTCTTAGTTCTCACCTACTTGGATGTCTTTACAATTTGTGGGCCAAGTATGGAATCAAACATAGAAATCACTTTCTCTTAAGACTTGAAGGCTTGATTCCAACTCTTCTAGCGCACATCGTGTTGCTGGTAAGAAAATAATTACCCCCGCCTGATTCTAGTCTCTGTGGCTAACTGCACTATTTTCCACTCACTTCTTTCAATTTTTTTTTCTCTTTCAGATTTTTTTTCTTTAATTCTATTACAGGGATATGTCCAGCTGTTTATCTTTTTCATTCATTAGGCTACAAACACTCAGTGGCCTATTTGGATCTTAAGACTATGTCCTAAGGCTCTAGGAAATTCCTTGTATTATACCTTTTAAAATTTTCCTCCTCCTTGTTATCACTATTCAATTCTTTCGGCAGCTCATTAGTAGAAAGCTAGACCTCCTACATTGATTTCAAGTTTATCTATTTTATTTTCCCTCACATATTCTGTCTTTTCTTTTTGCTGTACTGTATAACATTTTTTCTTCAACTTTGTCTTTTGAACATTGTGTGGTAAAAGTAGGTTTATAGTTGTTTGTATAAAGAAGAATTCAGCACTTAATAAATAATAAGAATAAAACCATCAAATCTCAGAGGGAAGGTAGGGGAGGGTGGGGGTGAGGGGCAGGATCAACTAAAGGACTTGCATACATGCATATAAGCCTAACCAATGGACCCAGACACCAAGGGGGTGAGGGCATGAGTGAGAGGAGTTGTGGGGGGGAGCAATGGGGGAAAAAGGACACATATGTAATACATTAATCAATAAAGGAAAGAAAAAACAACAACATAAAGTCATTTTTTTTCTTACCAAAAAGAAAGAATAAACTCTGTTTCCAATTGTTTAATAATTTTGTCACCAATTCCAATGTAGGGGTGGGTAGGAGGACAGTTGCCCACACTACCATTAAGCAATTCTCCAGCACTATTTGACTATCCTGCAATTCTGATACTATTGACCTAAGATGGTAACTCAGTTCTGACGCTCTCTACCTGGAGATAGCATCAGATTGCACAGAGTAAGGGCTCAGTCTACAATACTGCCCATCCCCCAGTTTCAGATGCCAAATTGCACAGCCAGGTTGTCACTTGTGCTTCTGACTGACCAGCTATAAATCGGAGGTTTCCACAGCCCCTTCCTTGGATTTGATTAATTTGCTAAAGAGGTTCACAGAATTCATAGAAATATTTCACTTACCAGATTATCAGTTTATTTTTTTTAAAGATATGGCTCAGGAGCAGCCA
Source organism: Murina feae (assembly GCA_004026665.1). NCBI lineage: Eukaryota > Metazoa > Chordata > Mammalia > Chiroptera > Vespertilionidae > Murina > Murina feae. Next base: position 14,245 of record PVJC01027021.1, on the reverse strand, counting down.
GATGAAAGAGACTCATAGGCTAAACTAGGGGTATCTCTCTGAGGGCACCACTCTCCTCAAATTTCTACTTTTAAACCAACCCAGAAGCTCTCTACATTTTTTTGTGTGTTTCAGAAATGTGTTTATTATTTCTTATTTGAAGACAGCTCATCTCTGTTCACTTTACTGTTTGTTATCTATGTTTTATTCCTTTTGTATTATTTTAATAGAATCACAAGATGAGATACACAAGGATCAGATTGTCACATCAGAGTCATAGGAATCAGAGATTAAAATATAATTTGCAAGCTTGAATGAACACAGGTATAATAAACACAGTATATACTTCATTTTTAATGCCCATGCAATGTTAAATATTTTTATTGCTGAATAGTATTCCACTGTATAGATAGATGTACCATAGTTTCAAGGAAGATATAAAGATGGCAAATAAACATATGAAAAAATGTTCCATATCATATATCACCAAGAGAAATGCAAGTTAAAACAACAGTGTACTGTTAGGATGGTCAAAATCCAAAACACTGATAACATTGAAGGATGGCAACAAAAACACTCATACCTTACTGGTGGAAAAGCAAAACTGTATACAGCCCTTTAGAAGAGAGTTTGAAAGTTTCTTATAAAACTAAACCTTCTCCTTCCATACAATCCAGCAATCATACTTCTTAGTATTTACCTAAAGGAGTTGAAAATGCCTGTCCACACAAAAGCCACCACATATGTCATTATAGAAGCTTTTTCATCGTTGTTCAGACTTGTAAAGAAGGAAGATGCCCTTCAATAAGTGAATGGATCCATAAACCAGGGTACATTCAGACAAGAGAATATTATTCAGTATTAAAAATAAGTGAATTATTAAGTAGTGAAAAGACATGGAGGAAATTTAAATGCATAAGTAAGCCAATCTGAAAAGGCTTCATACTGTATCATTCCAACTATCTGGCATTCTGGAAAAGGCAAATTTATGGATAAAAACAAAACAATCGGTAGTCACAGAAGTGAATGGTAGAAGGAAGAGATGAATAGGCAAAGCATAAGACAGTGAAAATACTTTGCATATAGTAGTGATGGATATATATCATTAGACATTTGTACACACCCATAGACTATATAACACAAAGAGTGAACTCTGAGGTTCTGTTGACTTTGAGTGATTATGATGTGTCAGTACAGGTCATCCTTAGTAACAAATGTGCCATTCTGGTGAGTGATGTTAATAATGGGGGAGGCTATGCATGTCTGGGAGCATGAAGTATATGGAAAATCTTTGCATGTTTCCCTCAGTTTTATTATAAGCCTAAAACTGCTCTAAAAAAGGTAAAGTCTTAAAAAAAACATAGCACATTGATTAAAGAGCATGCTTCTTTAAATATATAAGCTATCCTATCTAATAAAGAGGGAATATGCTAATTGACCCTCACACCATCACAAAGATGGTGTCACCCACAACCAATAAGGAGGGATTATGCTAATAGACTGCCATGCCCTTAAAGATGGTGGTGCCCACAGCCACAAGATGAAGGCACCCGGGCCCTTCAGCCCCACCTGGACGGCAGGCACACCTGCCTCCAAAGTCCCCCAGTCCCCTCAGCCCTCCAGCTGCCCAGGGCCAGCCCAAGGTACAGACAAGCCTCTAATGGCAGCTGCCCAGCTGCCCAGGATTTCCCGAGGCTCAGGTAACCAGGGCCGGCCAAACCTTGCACTGCCGAAAGTGGCAGCAGCAGAGGTGTGATGAGGGCTTCACCTTCCCCTGATCATAAGGTTGCCTCCAGCCCCTGAGAACTCCTGACTGTGAGAGGGGGCAGGCCACCCTGAGGGATCCCCTCACCCCGTCCAGTGCATGAATTCCATGCACTGGGCCTCTAGTATTTTAATAAAAGCAAACATTCAAAAAACAGAAAATTTAAATAGAGAATTTACCTTTATAAATCTAAAACAAAAAGTGGTTTTCTCCTTTAACTATTAAGCCAAATTCTACTTTTTATGCCTTACAAAAATTGTGTTTTTTCTTTTCTTTCTTTCTTTCTTTTTCTTTTTTTTTTTTGGCTAGTTTGATTGCTGTGTTAAGAGAAGAAAGTGAAATGAAAAGAACTAACACATATGTCTGTTTTGACTTCACTACCTTTTCTAGAACACAAAATTGTAAGTAAATTGGGAGGTTATTAATGAGAAGAGAATAAATATATTTTAAATAGTTCTTCCACTGAAAATATTACCTTGAGCATATGCGCTGTTTTCCACTGTCAAAAGCAATTATCTTAACTAATAAAAGTGTAATATTGAAATTAACCGTTTCTCTGAGATGGGGTAAGCCATGCCCACCAGCCAATCAGAGCGGCTGTATGCAAATTATCCCAGCCAAGATGGCGGAGGTCTCAGCCAGGGAGAAGCGGTGTGCGGCACTGGGGTCCCGCAAGGCAGATGGAAGATCTCTGCCTTGGGGGAGCCAGGAGGGGAGGAACAACCTGGCCAGAGGCACAACCTGGGGGGAGAGGAGCCAGCTGGCCTGTGGCTGCTGGCAGGAGGAGCAAGTCTGGCCAACGTTGGGGGCAGGGCAGCCAGGACCTGGTGGAGCGAGCCAGCCCGGGTCCCCAGGCTGCCCTGCAGCCTGGAAGGAGATCCGTGATCGCGGGGTGGGGGGCTATGCCTCCATGAGTGCCCGTGCCCCCGTGATGGATTTCAGGCAGCAGGGCAGCCTCCAGGCGGAGGGACCAAGCCAGCTCCATCCCCAAGGCTGAGGCCTGGAAATCGGTGCAATCGGAGCACATAGCACACACGGAGGTGTGCCCCAATGGATTCCAGGGTCCCAAACTGAGAGAGCACAGGCCGGGATGAGGGACCTCCCCACCCCTGCTGAGTGCACAAATTTTTGTGTACCGGGCCCCTAGTTCAAAATAATAATAAACTTTTGAACCTCCTTTCATATTTCTTCCTTTATTCATATATAGCTTATTTATTCATATATAGATTGTTTATTTATATATACCTTGGTTTCTTATAAATAAATGATATTTATTAAAATCATACTATGAATGATGGGAAATTGGCCAATACACCAACTTCTTCCCTTTCCACCCTTCTCAAATATTATATTACATATATGTGTGTATATATAATTTATTATAATACAACTAGAGGCCCAGTGCACAAAACTTTGTGCACTAGAGGAGTGGGTGTCCCTCAGCTTGGTCTGTGCCCTCTCGCAGTCTGGGATCCCTTGGGTGATGTCCACCTGTCCATCTGCTGGCTTAAGCCCACTCCCTGGGGCATCAGGCCTAAGCTAGCAGTCAGACATCCCTCTGGCAGCCTAGGACCCTCAGGGGATGTCCACTTGAAAGCCAGGAGCAGGACTTAGTTGCAGTCAGACATCCTTAGTGCTGCTGAGGAGGCAAGAGCGGCTTCCGCCACCACCACTGTGCTGGCAGCTGTCAAACTGCCTTGTGGCTGAGCAGAGCTACCCCTGTGGCAGTGCACTGACCACCAGGGAGCAGCTCTTGCATTGAGCATCTGCCCTGTGGTGGTCAGTGTGCATCATAGCGACCAGTCAAATGGTCGATTGATCAAATGGTCAGTCCCTTAGGGTTTTATATATAATGATGTGTTCCCCTTCACATGAGGTTTCAAGATGGCAGCCACACTCCCAGACATCATGCTATTTCTAAGCCCATGTGGAGGGTGCATATAACCAAAAAGAAAAAGATTTTATTAAATCTCCCAGAAAATGCCATTGCTCTTTTATTAATATACTAGGGGCCCGGTGCACAAAAATTTGTGCACTTGGCGAGGGGAGGAGTGGGTCCCTCATCCTGGCCTGTGCCTTCTCACAGTCTGGGACCCCTCAGGGGGGATGTCCACCTGCTGGCATGCATGGCCAGCCTGGGTGAGGGGCTGAGGGCTGTTTTCAGGCTGGCCACAGCCCCCTCAGGGTTTGTGCACTGGGAGGTGGGATGGCTGGTGAGTGCAGGCGTGGACGTTTCCAGCTGGGTGGCCTACCATTGCACATACCTGGTGGGCCCCCACCGCTGAAAGTTGGATTGCCTGAACTGCATTCTGACCATTCTCAGTAGCTTTCAGTAACCTGAGCATAAAAAGAAAGAAATTAAATGATAGCATTACCCAGTAATCAATGGTATGGTTTTACTAGGTGGGTGTTTTGTAATAATGGTACTACAAAGGGAAAAAAAAGATTGTGCTAAGAGAAAATTAGATAAGACTATCATAGTACACAACTTAGAAAATAAAATTTAGAGATTGGAAAGGAAACAGAAATGTTAAGAGATAACCTATGGACATAGACATAGAAGGGGAAAGGCCTGGGGGGGTTGGATATGAGGTGGAAGGGGTCAATGGGAAAAATACATACAACAAAGGGAACATCTGTGGCCAAAGTGCATAGTAGGCTCCACCATGGGCCACAGAAGCTCCCGCACACCCAGAGCAGGCCACAAGGTTGGATCCAGGCGGGCAAGCAGCTGCCGATGAGCCTCCAAGGTCACGTGGGCCCGCGATAGCTCCATTCCCAAGACCGGCTGCAGGGCCGGAGCCTGGCTTCCGCCCCACCATGCAGCCAGCTGCCACTGCCCGGAACCGACCACCAGCAAACGCGCAGGTGGAGGCCAGGCCTCCCCCTGTGCATTCGCCTGCAGGATCGCTCCATTCCCAGCCCCAGCTGCAGAGCTGGGGCCCTGGCTTCCGCCCACCCTGCAGCCAGCCGCCACTGCCCAGAACCCACCGCCGGCAAACGCACAGGCGGAGGCCAGGCCTCCGCCTGTGCGTTCACCGGCACCATCGCTCCATTGGACCCAGTGTTTGGGTGGGCTTCTGCCATCTTGGCTGGGCTAATTTGCATACCATTGCTCTGATTGGCTGTTGGGCGTCGCGAAGAAATGGTCAATTTTACTATTTCGCTTTTATAGAGTAGACTAGCAACCCAGTGCACAGATCTGTGCCCATGTAAAGGAAATTAATTAGAAATATTTTAATATCACTAGTCACACTTGCTAATGAAAAAAATAGGATTCTATCAAGTCTTCTACCTACCTACTCTAGGACTTCTATAAGAATCAAATGAGATGATGCATGGAAAAACACTTCAAAAACATTTGGCTAAAGTGTGAAATGTTTGCACCTGGCTATAAAGTAAGTAGGGATCCTGAGCTAAAGAAGCTCCAAGGAGGCTAGTCGCTAGGGAGAGGAAGCTGGGCCTTGCTTGTGATGTCATTACCCATGCCCACAGTGACCATTTCAGGGTTGGGCTGGGCTTTGGGCCCCATTTTGCACCATGGGGTATTGGCAGCACTAACTGCAATTTGGTTGGTTGTCACTCTGGGATGGTGGCAGGCCCTGTGTCCCACTTGGGGGAAGCCTAGTGTTGGTTTGTTGGCACCAGGTCAGTGGTGACATTTATTTTTAAATGGCCAGTGGGCATTATGGCAGCTCCTGCATTGAGTGTCTGCTCCCTGGTGATCAGTGAGCGTCATAGCTGCTGGTCAGACAGATGGACACTTAGCCTTTTATATATCGAGACTAGGGGACCAGTGCATGAATCCGTGCACCTCAAAAGGAACTGTGAGCCACGAGGCTGGGTGGGCACAGAGACAGGTCTCGGCCCATCCTCCGCGCACCCGCTGGGCCCCTCCCACCATGGCCCCTGGTCCCTCTCTGCTTGCAGCCCTGCTCCCGTGATGGTGCCAGCCCTGCTCACACCCGCCAACAGCGCAGAGTGATTGGGGCCAGCACTATCAGCGGGTGCCAGTGGCAGTTGCTGCCCCATATCACCCCTCAGAAGCAGGGGGAGGTGGAGAAGCCCTGAGGGGTGATCAGGATTGGCAGCCGCCACTCGCACTCACTGATGGCACTGAGCGATTGGGGCCGGTGCTGGGTGCCAGCAGCAGGTGCGAGCGCTGGATGAGACCAAGGCATGCAGGAGCAAAGAATTTTCAGGAACCATCAGAGGTTCATTCCAATGACAGCAACCAGCATCCTACCTTCATCTCACGCCCCCGCTCACCTACCACCTACTCCACCATTCTTCCTTGGCCCACACCCACCATATTCCACTCTCTGCTTCCTATGGCCGACTCCCCTGGTGGTCAGCACACATCATAGCGACCAGTTGTTCAGTGTTCAGTTGTTCCACCATCTATTTGCATATTAGTATATATATATATATAGATAGATAGATAGATATAGATAGATATAGATATAGATATAGATATAGATATAGATATAGATATAGATATATAGATATAAATATAGATATATAGATATATAGAGATATAGATATATAGAGATATAGATATATAGATATATAAATATAGATATATATAGATATAGATATATGGAGAGAGAGAGAGAGAGAGAGAGAGAAAGGGAGAGAGAGAGATTCAAGCAGCATCAAACCTACTAACATTCCCTAAAGATAAGGAATACAAACTCTTTTTTGTATTCAGTCACATGAATATGTCTGAAGTGATAAACCATGCAGAGGAGATCAAAAGTTTCCATGAAAATGAAACAAAAAACAGGAAATAAAACAGAGTACAGCAAGTATATCATGTGAGTTCTGTCTGGCTTTTATCAAACTTGATAATTCTTTTTTGCTCTGGCACATGTATCATTCATTTTCCATTCAGCACAGACAAATTGAGCTACTGGACATTAGATAACAGCTATAATTTTAAACCATTTCACAGTTTATAACCTTAAGGGCTAATGTTATGACAGAATCAATTAATCTATCTTGTTTTTAAAATAATAAAACAATTTACTATTACCTTTGTCTATTGCTGGAAATCTTCTACCCATAGATCCTGATATTACCCAGACTCTAAAAATATAGTCTTACATGGAGTTATGTTTATCATTGTGGAATTAAAGGTTAGACAAACCATTAAGTAATTTGAGAGATGTCTGCATATTATGACACAAGAATCCAATATATTTTTGACATTGAAAGACCTACTCTACTTAAAACCACTGAGAGTAACTAATGCATTAGTTTAATAATTCAAAATTACACTATTGAATGACTCACTAATTTTGCCTTGTCATCATCACTCTTCCATAAAATATCAGGAAAAAAATCAAGGTTTTTATGTAGAATAAATTCACTGCTTTGATAATTCTAACATTACTAAGAACAGTGGCCTTGCCTACCTGAGTAGATATCATTATCTTTATAATACACAAACAAGAGCCCAGCTGGTATGGATCAGTGGTTGAGCTTTGACCCATGAACCAAGAGTTTACTGGTTTAATTCTCAGTCAGGACACATGTCTAGGTTGCAGGCTCAATCCCCAGTAGGGGGCGTGCAAGAGGCAGTTGAGAGATGATGTTTCTATCTCTCTATCCTTCTCCCTTCCTCTCTCTCTAAAAATCAATTAAAAATCAAATAAGAAATTTGAAAAATGAAAGAAGTAGGTTTTTTAATGTGCCTCATTCATTACACAATTTTTACTTAAGAAAAAAATAGACTATATACAGTCAATGGAAAACACAATTCATAATGCCACTAGTGATAGGTAATTACAGGTTGTACTTGGACACCATCCTAACATTGTGATTCTCCCAGAATTATTACCTTGTTCTGGACCTTTGTGAGTGTGTGTGTGCATGTGTGGTTGTGTGTACACACATTGTCATATTATATCTGTCTCTTGTAAGCTGTTTTTTCTATGTATATGAATAAATATATTACATATTTCTAAAACTTATTTATTGTACAGTTTTTTGAGTGACATTTGCATATTATGACAATGAATCCAATATATTTTTACATAATTAATTTTATGTTTTTTTTTTCTTTCTTGGGATGCACTTCCAAAATCAAATGATTCTATTATTCTGAATTTTACTAAATCTTAGGACAGAAAGATTTTACTAAAATAACTTCACACTGAGTAACCAATTTTATATGTTATGATCTATTCCATTTATTTTCTTTTTTATAAATTTAATTTGGGAAAGGGGGCATAAAATTAATTATGTACTTTGGACAATGCAATTAAAGCATGGCTGAAATCATCCAGGTGATTAATGACTTTCAGTGAAATTCAGGAGGTCAGGGAACCTGAGTGTGTACTACTATCCAGTTCAAGGTCTAACACAGTACAAAGCACATAGTGAAAAAATTAACAAATGTTTATTGAATTAATGGATTAAATTTAAATTTTTCTTCTTTTTCTAATTCTTTATTTATATTCCAGGCTCACTCTCCTCTATTGGGTTATTTATTTTCTGTTTTCTTTTTGAAATAAAATATATTTTATATAGTTTAGTCTATTTTTTTATTCATATTATAAATATTTTTATAGACTACTTTTTTTTTCTTGTTTACAAAATTTAATTCTAACTGGCACAAAATTTTCCAAGTTCAAGAGTAATAGAATCACAAAAAGAAAACATATGTAAATATTCACATAGTTTTAATCTAATAAAGGGCTGATCCAAAGCTCAAAACAATAAAAAAAATATTACTTGATGTGACTATAAGAAAGCAATAGTCAAAAGAACACCAAAAATATGAGTTACAAAAGCAATGACAAACATAAAAATATATTTTTGAATACCTGTAAAGAAGATAGTGTTAGTGGACTTAAAACAACAATCTCTTTAAAAAAAAACAAACAAAACATAAAAGAGATTTCACAAAAAATATAATTGCCAGTGAATTACTGGCTTTACTGATGAGTGCAAGTAAAATATAGATGCTACAAGACCACTCCCAGCAGTCTTTCTCATTGCTAAAGTCTAAAAGAATCACGGTCTTTAAAGTGACGATGGGTGTGCAGAATTAAAATAAACATGTTCAATTACTATTGTTGACAGCCTAAAATACGTAGCATGAGGGTGACGGTGGTTGTAATAGACTTGCAACACATCACAATGCACACAAAGTTAAAGAGATGCACCAGTCTTTCATAAATGGCCATGGGAAACGAAGGGAAATATCTGAAACATAATTTACAAGTGTGGGTAGTTAAGAAAACTTTTGCGTTCTTGCAGATATGAGTAAAAAATTTAACTGTGTTCCACTAAGGGTCCAGCCATTAATGATTGGGTCACCACGTAGTTTCTAAGGACAAACTATAATTCTCAGAAAAATGCAATCAGCCTACCAAACCCATAATTTTCCTAATTAGTGGTTTCAAAGGCCATCTCACTCACAGAATAAGAAGTAGTATACTACTTGTTACAGGCAGCACTCTAGATTCTTCTCCTCTGCTACCGGGGATCTTGTCGATGGCATCTAGACAAAGTCCACCTGCATGTGAATACGGTTTATTTATGGACTCACGGAAACAAGGAAGAAAACAAACCATAAGGAACCATGGGGTGGGGGTGGGGTCTTGGTAAGAAGATGTTAAAAGAAGGTATTATAGAATATTGTCTTATATCGGGATTTTGAAGAGTGTTTAAGAAAGCATGGTTCTGTTCTAGTCCAGATGTTTTCAGGTAGCCAGGTTGACTGTATAATTGGGTATCTGAAGGACTCTCATCACGGAGGCAGGAGGAACAAAACCGGGTTGAAGTTGTGATGGGTAAGAAGCAGTAGCCACTCCTGTTAGCCAGGAAAGATGGTGAGGCGTCATTTTTTGTGGAGGGGACACTCTTCTGGTTTTCATCTGTGATCAGACATAGTTATGGATTGCTCTTGTTTCTGCTTCTCCTCCCTTGCTTGACGTTGGTGCTCTATAAAATGATGTGCAACAGAAAGACACCGCAGCCTATGGGTGAGTGCCAGGCCAGCTTCCTTTGTTAGGGGAGTTCCCGTGGCAATCTCATCTGTCTTAGTCCTCAAGCTCTACATTTCAGCCACCCTGCAATTACTGCTGGCCATTCAGCACGGGGTGTGTATTTCATATCAGGGTCTCTGCCCTTGCTGCCACTCCTGCTGGGCCTTCACACAACGGATATCTCCCTGCTCAATCTTAAGTCAAATATCAGCTCTTCAGAGATACCTCCTACGCCTACCTTAGCTAAAGCGGCCCCCTCCCCAAACATTTCTAACATAGTCTGTCTTCTACAGCACTCTTAACTCAGGATGCTGCTCTTTCTTTCACTTTTACATTGGTTACATTCCAATCAGCCATAAATAAATATTGGTTGACCAATTGGAATGATTGACTTAAAAAAAAAAAACACAAAAAAACAACTGGCTCTGAAATGCGATTTTTTAAAAAAATAAACCTGCCCAGGCCTGTGTGGCTCAGTTGGTTGGAGCATCATCCCGGTGCACCAAAGGGTCAGAGATTCGATTGCCGGTCAGGGCACACACCTAGGATGAGGGTTCCATCCATGTTCTGAGCGTGTAGGAGAGGCAACTGATCCATGCTTCTCTCTCACATCAATGTTTCTGTTTCTCTCTCTGCCTTCCTCTCCAGCTAAAATCAATATAAATATATTCTCAGATGAGGATTTTAAAATAATAAAGAAAGAACGAAGGAGTAAACCTGTTGAGGGAGCTTGTATCTCATTGGCTTCTGACGTGGCTTGCAAGGCACCAGCATCCTCAACGGTTACCGAGGCAGGCAGCATAGCACTCAGACCTCAGAGTACCTTTACTATACACCAGTGCAGCTCTGGTTAACCACCAATCATAGCTCTCTCCTGCATAAGTTTTACCTCGATTACTCCTCTCAACACCGAATCCCATCCCCATCCTCCCCTCCTGCCTCCAGACCATTATCATCACATATGACATCAGTGCAACATCCAAATCCTGTCCCTACCCACTAAGAGCATGTCTTTCCACTTCCCCCAGACCGCATCCTGTGCTGTTTCCGTCCCTGTGAACAGAGCATTGGGCTGAACGATTTCTGAGGTCCCTTCCATCTCTGACACTCTGAGTGTAATTAGAGAGCATCACTGTGATCCCTCTGCAACTATAGCAGGAGTTCAGAGAAGGTGAGAGTAATTGAAGAAAGTTTCCTAGAGGAAATGTGGAGATTGAATAGGGTCTTGAATAATGGGAAGAATTTAAGCTGGTAAATGGATTGTCTGGGGTTGGAGAAATGGCATGACTCAAAGCAGGGAGGTGGGGAGAAAAGATGCATGCAGAGTGACTGAGGAGAGATAAACTTGACTGATAGAGTGTGTGCAGATTGCTGGATACTGAAAAATAAGCCTGAATCAAAAGCAAGTAATAATAAATAGGAAATGAACAAGCACCTGAAGTGACTGAAATGAAATCTGAGTTTAGTAATGGCAATAATATTCTGGCCTAGACTTCTAAAAAGTGTTCAAAACCAAAGAAAAGTCTGAATTGAGGACTTTAGGGTGAATTTATAACTCTACCGTAACTTCATTTCATGGCAGTGAAGAATCACAATCACGTTAGTGGGATTCAATATACCAGAAGCTAATGGTGCAGCATAGATAAAATAATCTATATGAATTGTTTTCAGGGCTTGACCCGTACCTAGAGGGAGATACTTAGTTGGGTAGTGTTATGCCAGCTAAAATAGAAAAGGGTCACTACCATTCAATCTTCAGTGTAATTGTGCTAAAAGGAGTTGGATATAAGAAGGCTTAGTTCACAGTTTAAATCTTTATTTAGAACAGTTGAAGGAAGGAAGGAAGGAAGGAAGGAAAGAAAGAAAGAAAGAAAGAAAGAAAGAAAGAAAGAAAGAAAGAAAGAAAGAAAGAAAGAAAGAAAGAAGAAAGGAAGGAAGGAAGGAAGGAAGGAAGGAAGGAAGGAAGGAAGGAAGGAAGGAAGGAAGGAGGGAGGGAGGGAAGGAGGAAGGAAGACTGAGAGAGGGGAAGAGATAAATGAAAGGAAAGAAAAAAAGAAGAAATGAAAGGTCTTTTCCAGCTATTCCATACCCCTAAATCTTATCCATTTATAACACAAAAATTAGACAATTTTTATGACAAAACTAGTAAAAGGAGCTGGTGGCAGCAAAGGACTAATAATTATTTTGTAATTTAAAGTTTATGACTAAGTATGTAGGAAAAAAACACTTTTCTTGTAGATATCATCTCCATGTTAAATATCTAAATATATATTAAGAATGTGTATGCTGTTTTTTTAAAGAAACTGAAGAAACATCTACTGTACACTAAGTGCTTGGCATAGTTCCAGATGCCTACAAACATCACACCTTCAATCAGCATAGCATATCTCAGGACTAGGTATAATCATTTTTCTCACAGGAAGAAGAAAACTGATATTCAAAGAGTTTAAGTGACTTTCAACATATTGCAACTTGAAAATGGCAGAACTGGGATGTGAATTCAGTATGTGTCATTCTCTCTAACCCTCATCACTACCATCACACACACACACACACACACACACACACACACACACACACACATTCTATCCTAAAACAGGCCAAGTTCACTTTTTCCCAATAAACCTGTGCTTTTCATACATGATTAGAAAACCACTTGCATTCAGATCACCTGGGAGGCTTGTTCAAAACCAACATCCCAGAACCTACCTGAGACCACCTGAATTATAACAGGTCTCCAGGTGATCTTGATGAGCACCAAAAGTTTGAAACAGTGCAAAATTCAAGCTACTTCCCATCAATTACATCATATAAATCCTGTTGAACTTTGAAAACTATGTCTTCCAAACCGTATCCTTGTGTATGAGCCTCTATTTTGATTAAAATCTAATACCCTACAATTTAAATGGAAGCCATGGCCCCATTATTGGACTTTCCCAAACAAGGCATTTAAAGACAAGTGAGAACTGAACTGAAAGGAAGATTGAAGAGTGGTCCGTGTTTGAGATGCAGATAAATCAAATGTTCAAAAGATGGACACGTTTTAGAACATAGATAAGGCAGGAAAAGGAAAAGGATGATTGAAGATTAGGACCGGTCAAGGAAGGATCTTAGGGACTCAAGTCATGTGTGCTCATTTTTAAAATCAAATTTATTAAGGTGTAATTTACATAGAAACCAAGTGAATTGATATAAACGTAGGGTTTGATGAGTTTTGACAAAGCACACAATTGGGTAATGTCAAACATAAAGAATATTTCTATCACCCTACAATGTTCCCTTTTACCCCTTTGCAGGCAGTACTACAAGCAATCACCAGTTTGCTTAATTATGTCTCTTCTAAAATGTCATGTAAATGGAATTCTACAGTATGTGAAATATTTGGGGTTCATGTTATTGCGTGTATTAGTAGTCTATTCTCTTTAACTCATGAGGTAATGGAATTGCTATGTTTTATAATGGTTGTATTTTATCTTTAAAAAGAACTGTATATTGCTTTCCAGAATGACTGGACAATTTAACAATCCTACCAACAATGAATGAGAATTCTGTGTGCTACCCATCCTCACCAGCACTTGGAATTGTCAGTATTTAATTATTCTATTGAGTGTGTAGAGGTATCTCAAAATATTTTAATTTGCATTACATTGATAATCAACAATGTTGAATATCTTTGTGTGCTTATTGGCCTTTTATATATCTCCCTTGTTCAAGTGCATGTTCAAAATTGTTTGCATTTTTTAAAATTCAATCTTCGAAGCATTAAAATATTTTTTTAAATAAACCTGCATGTACATCCTTGCCAAATTATGTGCTGCAAATATTTTTCCCTAGTCTGTGGCTTACATTTTCATTTTTTAATGAAGTTTTTCAAAGAGCTAATGTTTTAATTTTGATAAATTTTAATTTATCAATTTTTTATAGTTCATGTTTTTTGCACATACCTAAGAAGTGGTTGCTAATGTTAAGTGACAAAGATTTTTTTTTCCTAAATTTTTTTAGTTTTATTTTTTAGTGTTTACATTTGGGTCTAATATTAATTTTTAACTTTTGTTCATGGTATTCAGTAAGAGCTAAGTACTTGTTTTCATGTATATAACCAGTTTTTCAATACATTTTTAAAAATTTCCTATTGAGTTGCCTTGACACATTTGTGGGGAAAAATATAGGAACAAACTGATGTGTAGCATTAATTCTAGACATTTTTCTAGTTTCTTAATCTATATGTCTATCCTAAGTAAAAATCACATTGCCTTGCTTAGTTTCCATTTATTTATAGTACACCTTTAAATCATTTAACATTAAGTGTCTGATTTCTATTCTTCTTTAAAAAATATGTCTTTATTGATTTCAAAGAGTAAGGGAGAGGGAGAGAGAGATAGAAGCATCAATGATGAGAGAGAATCATTGATTGGCTGACTCCTGCAAGCCCTCCACTGGGGATCGATTCTGCAACCTGGGCTTGTGCCTGACCCAAATAGAGCCATGACCCCCTGGTTCAGAG
>PVJC01027020.1:0-23565 GCA_004026665.1 Murina feae | reverse complement strand
ATTTTTATAATTAATCACTTCAGTGTTTTTCATTCCTTTGTGTGGGCCCAGATTTTTATCTGATTTTATTTTCCCTGTGCCTAAAGAACTTGCTTTAACACCTCTTGTAGTCAAGGCCTCCTGGTGATTAATTCTTCAAGTTTCATAATGTGAGAAAAATTCTTTATTTCACCTTCATTTTTGTAAGATATTTTCACTGAGTATAAAATTCTAGGTTGAGCATTTTTCTCTTTTAGCACTTTTAAGATGCCAGTCCATTTTCTTCTGGCTTGCAATTTCCTATATTTCTTATCTAAGTATCTCTAAGTATCTTTGTAACTATATGTCCTTTTTTTCTCTGATTTCTGTAGAGTAACACGCCTTCAGATTTGACTGTGATGTGCCTTGGTGTGGCTTTCTTTATATTTCTTCTTGGGGGTTGTTGAACTTCTTGGTTCTATGGGTTTATCTTTTTGGTTATGTTGGGAAATTTTTTCACTCATTTCTTCAAATATATTTTCTGTCCTTACTGCACTCTCCTCTCCTTCTGGCAGATTTATATGTTAGATAGGCATATGTTTATCAGCATGCGAATCTCACAAATCAGGGGAAACACTTTATGTGCTCTGACGGGGAATCGAACCAGTCCTTTTCCTATGTGTATAAAACACTGCCAAACAGAATACTGACTCCTCAAAGGCATTCATGCCCTAACCCCCCAGGATCTATGAATATGTCAGATCACATGGCAATGGGGACCTTAAAACAGGGAGATTACCCCGGGATTACCTGGGTGGGCCAGTGTAATCACAAGCATCCTTAAAAGTGAGAGAAACAAGCATAAGAGGAAGTCAGAGTGATGAATGTGAGGACCTGACTCACTGTTGCTGATGTTGAGAGAGATGGAGGAAGCCTCAAGCCAGATGCAGGAGCCCTCTAGCAGCTGGAAGAGGATTCTTCTCTGGAGCCTCCAGAAGGAAATGCATCCCCCTCACCACTGTGAGGCCCTCGTTGAACACAGAGTCTTCAGAATTATAAGGTAAATACATTTGTGTTGTCTCAAGCCATTAATGTGTGTTAATTTGTTATAATAGAATTTCAAACAAATACACACATATGTTAGACTGCTTGATATTGTCTCACAGGGTCACATGGGCTCTTTTTTTTCTGCTTATGCTTTATCTTGGATAGTGTATGTTGCTTGAAATTCATTAACTCTGTCTTTCTCAGTGCCTAATCTGCTATTAATCCCATCTAATGTATTTTTCTTTTCAAATATGATATTACTTATTTATTGAAGTTTCTATTTATTATAAATATATATGAACATATATATTTATATACATATTTATATATTTATATATTATATACATTTTTATATATATAAAATATACATATATATTCATTCACATCTGTACTCATTATGTTCATATTGTCAACATAAAGAAACATACAAACCTGTAGAGAATTTTTATGAGTGTATTTGAGCCAAATTGATGACAGATGCCAGGTACAAAAGGTCAGCAGGGCGGGAAGCCCAGGAGCCCAGCAGAGGACAGTTGCTGGGTGGAACCTCACCCCCAGGGTGGCTTTCCCTCCCCTCACATATCCCTGGTCTTGCGGTTTGGGCCCCCTGACCTTTCTTCCCTAGAGACAACAGTTGTATTTCAGCTCCAGGTCCCAGATGGCAACCAAACCAGACTAGTGGCCTCATGGCTGACCTCAGGACCAGCTGCATTGAATAATGACCCCCTGCCCTGGTCCCGGTCAGTCAATCAGTGGAGCCCACAACCCTGAAAGGACACACCTGGAAAACTGCTGAACATCCTATTAAGATCTTCCCCTGGGTCCTCTCCCTTTTCCTTCCCCTCCCCCGAGGCATTACCTTCCTCACTCCCAAGCAACTAGGGCCCTTCCTTTAATTCTATAACTTGCTTCCTAAGCCCATTTCTTCTAGAAATTATTTTTCCTACCTCTGTGATTTTATAAATAAACTAGAGGCCCAATGCATGAAAGTCGTGCAAGGGGCTCAGCCCTCGCAGCCCCGGCTTCGTCTGGAAGGTCATCCGGAAGGATGATGTCCGGAGGTCATTCAGCTATCTGGACTAGAGACCTGGTGCATGGGTTCATGCACCAGTGGGGTCCCTCAGCCAGGCCTGTGGAGATCAGTGGACCTCCATGCCGCTGCAGCCCAACCTTATCCACTAGCTCATCAGGCTCCAGCTCCCGTTCCCACACAGCACATCACTGGGGTATTGGGCCTAAGCTGGCAGTCAGACATCACTCTGGCAGCCCAGGAGCCCTCAGGGGATGTCCACTTGCCAGCAGGAAGCAGGCCTAAGCTGCAGTCAGACATCCTTAACACTGCTGAGGAGGCAGGAGAGGCTCCTGCCACTACCGCTGTGCTGGCAGCCTGGCTTGTGGCTGAGCAGAGCTGGAAGCAGGTATCTGGGATTTATTTAACTTCTATACTTGAAACTTTGTTGCCTTGTTCCCGCTCAAGGCCTAGGTTGCCCCTAGCAACCCAGGTTCCCAGCCCCTCCTTGAGCAGAGGTCACCGCCACCAGCTGGAAGCAGGTATCTCAGGTTTATTTACCTTCTGTAATTGAAACTTTGTTGCTTTGAGCAGAACTCAGGGCCCGCAGGGCAGGTGGGAATCTTGGCTTCCTCCAGTACTGGGGCAAGTCTCCTGCCTCCATACAACTCCCTGCTGCCACCATCTTTGTGATGGAGTGAGGGTTAATTTGCATATTTCTCTTTTATTAGATAGAACTAGAGGCCTGGTACACAGATTCATGCGTGAGTGGGGTCCCTCAGCCTGGCCTGCATCCTCTCACAATACAGGACTGGGCCAAAACTGGCAGTCCAACATCCCTCTGAGGGATGTAGCAGTGCTGAAGCAGCAGGTGGCTGGGGAGGAGCCCCAGCTAGGGCCAGGCACAACTCTGCTGTCAATTATCCCAACACCACTGCGCCTGCCACCACAGCTGTGCTCACCAGCCATGAGCCCAGCTTCTGGTTGAGCAGCACTTCCACTGTGGGAGCATACTGACCACCAGGGGGCAGTTCCTGCATTGAGTGACTGCCCCCTGGTGGTCAGTGTGCATCATAATGACCAGTCGACTGGTTGTTCCCATCGTTTGGTCATAATGGCCACTTAGGCTTTTATATATATAGATGTCCTCTTATAGTTTGGGTCTTGGCTCTGAATTCTTTCCTAGCCAGAATTCATGTATTGAGGTTGCTGATCCCAGGTGCCTTTTGTCTACAACAAAAGGACTGGAATTTATTTTAACAATGTTTATAGAATGGTTAGGTCTCCTCCTACAAAATGAATTGATGACTCACAAACACAAAATAGATCGTGTTCCTTTTTTTCAATCAATAACCCAGCTTACCCCTCCACCATCTTCATCAGTCTTGGGTCTGACTAGGTTTGACTGCTTCCTAAAAATCAAATTTATCCTCAAAAGATAAAATAGCGACATCCTGTCAAACCTATTTTTACAAATGGGTCACATATACTCTAGTTAACTCCCAAGCAGGCGTTCCAAACATATCCTGAAGATGGCAGCATTGTTAGAATAAGATAGCCTCACAGGAGGTTTTTTTTAAGGAACCCTCAGTTGAACTTTAATGTTTACTAAAAATACTATTGACATTATTTTATGATCATACTTTGGGTACAATTCCAAATTTAGGCCCCTCCACCCTCAATTAATTAGGTAAAAAACATTTTTATAAGAAAATTCATAGTGATCTTTCTTTACATTTTACAACCCCAGTAACTACCTACCATGTCTTAATGCAGCCCGCCTGGTCGGTGTGACTCAGTGACTGAGTGTCGACCTATCACAAATAAGTGCAACACGTCGATGTTTCTCTCTCTCAAAAAAAAATCAATAAATTTTTTAAAAAAGTTTTGAAGAGAATAGATCTTAAAAGTTCTCATCACAAGAGGAACATTTTGTAACTAAGTATGGTGACAGGCCTTAACTAGACTTATTGTGGCCATCATTTTGCAATATATGCAAATATTAAATCATTATGCCGTACCCCTGAAACTATTATAACGTTGTATGTCCATTATACCTCAAAAAAAACTAAACGAAGTAAATAACTAATAAGAAAAATAGAATTCCTTTCATCTGAAAACACTGCCAAGCTTTGCGGGGTGGTCCTGTTGCAACACTAGGCCTGTCTTCAGGACACAGCAAGGCCCTGGGCTTCAGAGACGTGAAGGTAGCTGACACCCTCCCCCACAAGGAACGCCAGGGCTGGGCAGAAAAGAAGTCCCATGGATCAAATGAGGTGGAGACAACTACGACATATATTTCCTTCCTTCTGGAGGCCCAGACTCTTTCACATTTAGAAGAAACAGAAATTCTGTATCAAATACACACTGCCCGTGAAACGTTAGATTGCTCTCATCTGGGCCTCACAGCCGCCTCTCCTTTCATCTCTTACTAAATCACCTAAGGCTGTGTCTGGGATTCAGTACGAAAAATTACAATAAGAACGGGTTTTAGAGTTTTCTCAGATTTACTTAATATCTCTACTGAGAATGGGTAAAGCACAATTCAGAACCGCAGCAGGAAACAATACCTTGAAGCTACGCTGAGGAGGAAACACGTTAGATACCCAGAACCGCAAGAGACAGTACTTACACCATTTCAAAACAGGCACGAGGCTCTCATCCATTATGATTCTCCAGGTCCTGCCGAAATGTAGCAAAGTGGGATTCACTCAGTACTGAAGGCTACAGACCATCTGTGTCAACACTCGGGGAATGAAAATGCTCACTGAAATTCCTGTTAGCATAAGACTGGGTTAGCCTGATTGGACATACTATCCATTGAAGAGCAATGGGCATATTCTGCACATATTCTGTCCCTCTTGTCTAGAACACTCTCCACCCCACTCTCTGTGTGCCTGGCCTTGAAGGGCACTTCCTGGAGGAGGCTTTCCTGCCCACGCTGCCCAGCTAGTTATGGGGTAGTACAGAGCCTAGTGACACAAGGCACTCAAAAAATATTTGTGAATGTAATGATTAAAGGCTCAGTTTTTAAATTTTATTTTTCAGTCTTCTCTGACATTGTTTTACAATGGCCAGTAGTGAGATCTGAGAGTATATAAACAGAGTTAAGCACACCACCATGTTGAGTTCCAACAATATATGCCCCTATCACTGGGGGTGGAAATCCCTATGGGAAACTTTTGAAATCTAATGATGTTAAATTTAACCCAAGTTAAAAACAAGAAACCAACTATCTCCTGTCTTTTCCCTTTAAAATTTTTGGTTCTTGCCTCCTTTTTTAAAAATATATTTTATTGATTTTTTACAGAGAGGAAGGGGGAGAGATAGAGAGTTAGAAACATCGATGAGAGAGAAACATCGATCAGCTGCCTCCTGCACACTCCCCACTGGGGATGCGCCCGCAACCAAGGTACATGCCCTTGACTGGAATTGAACCCGGGACCCTTGAGTCTGCAGGCTGACGCTCCACCCACTGAGCCAAACAGGTCAGGGCTCTTGCCTCCTTTTGAAAGGAGATATTACAAATAAAATTCTAATTCAAGGATTCACACTTCAGTTTGACACGTAATGTTTTCTAAAACATTTTTATTGATTTCAGAAAGGGAGGGAGAGGGAGAGATAAAAACATCAATGATGAGAGAGAATCATTCATCAGCTGCTTCCTGCATGTCCCACACGGGACTGAGCACGCAACCCAGGCATGTGCTCTGACCGGGAATCGGACTGTGACCTCCAGGTTCATAGGTCAACACTCAACCACTGAGCCACACCAGCTGGCCTTATTCGTCCTTCCTAATTAAATTTTATGTATTAGCTTTTAGAGAGAGGGAGAGAAATATTGATTTGTTCCATTTATTATGCATTCATTGGTTGATTCTTGTACGTCTCCTGAACAGGGGGATTGAACCCGTAACCATGGCATATCAAGAGGATGCACTAACCAACTGAGCTACCCCGCCAGGGCTGTTCACACTTTTAACTATCATTTTATTACAAAAGACAAGCTCATTGTAGGAAATCTGTAACAAGAGAAAAGAAAAAGTATTCATTTTTTTAGCATTGTTAATATTTATTTAGTGTACTTCTGTTCAGTCCTTTTTCTGTGTGTATAAAATGGAAATTATTCTCAATATAGGCATGCATCCTGTTCTTATTTCCCCCCTAAAGAGTCTTATGTGTTTTCTAAAGTTAATAAAACTAATAGTTGCTCATAAAAATGTTTTTAGAGTGCACAATACGAAGTAAAGGACCTCTCCCACCCCAAACCCAAACGTAGCAGTAACAACTTGAAGTGCTAGGTGTGTATTCTTTTTTTCTATTATAAGTATTTTGCTATATTATTAAATATTCTGCACAAAATGCTTCCAAAGTCTGCATTATATTCTACCTTAAAAGTATGCCATATTTCTTTAACCATTTCCCCAGTTTTTCCTACAGAAGCAACTCTATTTCCTTGAGTGTATTCCTAGAAGTGGAATGACTAGTTCAAAAGATATGGACATTTTCCAGACCCTTGATGCCAGGTAGGTGGGCCCAATTCACACTCCACCAGCAGCATATCAGCATGCCTATCTCACAGACTCGGTCTAAGTCTTTTTGATCTTTATACCCCCAGAGACTAGGATCATACACGAAACATTCACTTATTCATAAATAATTACTGAATGCCTACTATGTGTCCCATGCCCTTCTAGCTTCCAGAGACCTAGTTCTAGTGGATGTTGTGCTGTAGCAGAGATAGGGGGAGAGTAAACAAGGGTAAAATTGTAACATGTCAGGTACTAAGTGCTCCGGTCAAAAGCAAATCAGGGAAAAATGAGAGGGAAGAGGAGGAAATAAAGTGTTTGCCATTTTATAAGGGGCAGTGAGGAAAGGCCTCACTGATCAGGTGGCTTTGGAGCAGGTATTTGAAGCAGCATGCCATGCAGGTAGTGGTGGGATGAATACTCCAGGCAGTGGAAAGGCTGGATCTGAGCGCAGGCTTAGGGTGTGTGAAAAGCAGAAAGGCCAGTGTGGCTGGAACAGTGAGGGAGAGAACGGTAGGAAATGGGGTCAGAGAGAGCGAGTGGGGAAACTCAGGGAGGACTTTGTTATTCTGTGTGAGATGAAAAGCCGTAGGAGGGCTCTGAGAAAAGAAATTACATGATCTGACGTATTTTCAAAACATGACAAGCTGCTGTGCTGAAATAGAATATGTGGGCCAGGACTGTGGGGGAAACCAGTTAAGAGTCTATTTTGAAAATTCAAGCAAGGTAGGATGATGGCTGACATTAGATAATAATTGAGATGATGATAAATGGGTTCCAAATATACAGCAGTGAATCTTGCTCAGATGTTGAATGTCCATTGTATAAGAAATGGAAGAGTTAGGCATGAGTCCAAGGTTTTGGGCAATTGAAATTATGAAAATACCACTTATTGATAAGAAAAAGACTGTAAGAGATTTTTTTGATAGTGAAAAAATTGGGGATTTTGCTTTTGGATATGTTGAGTTTGAATTATTAGTCATCTCCCAAATCTGTGGTGCTCACAATATATTGGTTGGTTGTCTTTCTGTCCCATGTCTTTTTCATTAAAAAATCTAGGTAGAAAAACAGCCCCTATCTGAAACATGCCATTCTCAGGCGAGAGGGAAAACAGCTACGGTGGAATAGTGCGATAGCTTGTAAAATACCTGCTCAAACATGGCATATGCCACTTAGGCTCACATTTTATTGGCAAAAGCTTGTTTCATGGCAGAGTCTACTGGCAATGGGAGGTACTGCAAGTCATATAGCAATGGGATGATTATTCACCCGGGATGTATAGTACTCTTACATAAGGACAGTGAATAATGGGAACAGCCATATAATCTACCACATCAGCCAAGTGGAGATGTCAAGAAGGCAACTGGATTTGAGTCTAGGGTTCAAGGTTCAGGTTTCAACAATGGTTTTTGAAGTAATAGGATTGACTTACTCAGAGAATGAATGTGGACTGAAAAGTGTAGCCCTGGGACACTCCAGTGCTTGGAGGTAAGAGAAATGAGGAGGAACTTGCAAAAGGCACTGAAGAGTGGTCAGTGGGGTAGGTGGAGAACTCAGAGAGTGAAGTTCTGAAAGCCAAAGAATTCAGTGTCAAGTGCTGCTCAGAGATCAAGTAAGATGAGAATTTAAGATTGATCACTGTGCCCAGCTGGTGTGGCTCAGTGGTTGAGCATGGACTCATGCACCAAGAGGTCACCAGTTAGGTTCCCAGTCAGGGCATATGCCCACATTGTGGACTCAATCCCCAGCAGGAGTGTACTGGTATAGGAGGCAGCCAATCAATGTTGATGTTTGTTTCTCTCTCTCTCCCTTCTCTAAAATCAATTTAAAAATATCTATAATAATAAAAGGGTAATATGGTGATTAGACTGCACACCCAAACCACCTTCCAGATGTCCAGACATCCTTCCTGACAAAGCCAGGGCCCAAGGGAAGTCAGCCCAGTCCTGGATGCCTGCAGGTGGCTGGAGGGAAAGCCCAGGACCTGGATGCTGGAGGGAAGCTGGTGCTGGCAACCAGGGTAAGGAAGGCCTACTCTAGCATGAATTGTCATGCATCAGGCCTCTAATAGATACACACACACACACACACACACACACACACTTTTATTATATATATATATATATATATATATATATATATATATATATATATATAATAAAAGAGTAATATGTAATTTTAATTACATATCTAATAAAAGAGTAATATTGAAATTGACCGTTTCTACGGGACACCTAAGCTATGCCCACCAGCCAATCAGAGTGGCTGTATACAAATTAACCCAGCCAAGATGGAGGCCGACAGTCACGGAGCTAGAGTAAACAACAGGCTTCCATTGCACCAGGAGTAAACTGTCTGCCAGCTGGCTGGGCTTCTCCAGGCTCAGGCAACATATTTGCAACATTGTTTCAATTATAGAAGCCACGGAGCTGAAGCAAACAGCAGGCTTCTGTTGCACCAGCGATGAAGGAAACTGCCTGCCTGGAGTCTACTAAGGAAACATTCTTTCAATTATAGAAGCCACAGAGCTGAAGCCAACAGGAGGCTTTGTTACCTGCCTAGGCCTCAGCTTAAAGGAGCAGTGTATCAATTATAGAAGATAAATAAACCCCAGAACCTGCTTCCAGCCAGCCTTGCTGGGACATTGGGTCAATAGGAGCTGTGGGCAGCCTGAAAGCCTGAAAAGAGCCCTCAGGCTCACACCCAAGCTGGCCACACCCCAATGGGGTGAGGGACCCCACTGGGGGGCTTGGCCAGCCTGCAAACAGCCATCAGCCCCTCACTCAGTCTGGCCAGGTACCCCAGTAGGGACCCAAAACCTGAAGGGACTGTGGGCAGCCTGAAAGCCTGAAAATGGCCCTCAAGCCCGCACCCAGGCTGGCCACACCCCAATGGGGTGAGGGATCCCACTCCCTCACTGGGGGGCTTGGCCAGCCTGCAAACAGCCATCAGCCCCTTACTCAGGCTAACCAGGCAGGCCAGCAGGTGGACATTCCCAGAGAGGTCCCAGACTGTGAGAGGGCACAGGCCAGGCTGAGGGACCTCCCAAGTGCACAAATTTTTGTGCACCAGGCCCCTAGTCTAATAAAAGAGTAATATGCAAATTAGGCATCAGTCCATCACAAAAGATGGCCACCCTAATGGCCACAAGATGGCGGCGCCCAGTCTGGCTCAGCCCCACCACTAAAGTGGTCAGGTCTGTTAGCCAGGCAGGTGGCAGGGGAGTCAGGGGACCCAAGGGGCTGAATAGGTGATCAGAGGGGGCTAGGGGTCCCTGCCCAGGCCAGAGGCCTTTGCCAGAGGCCTCAGGCATGGGCAAGGGTGGAGCCGGTAATTGGAGGGGTATGAGGGTGCCCTACCCAGTCATGAGGCCTGGGCCAAAGGCCTCAGGCCTAGGCAGGGGCAAGGCCGGAGATTGCAGGGGCCTGGGCTTCGCAGAGCCAGCAATCAGAGGGGCAGGGGCGGAGCCTGAGATTGCAGGGGCTGGGGACCAGTGGAGCTGGCAAAGCAGGGACCTGGGGGTCCCCTGCCCAGGCCTGCAGCCTTGGCCAGAGGCTGCAGTGGGGCAAGGGCAGAGCTGGCGATGGCAGAGAGCAGAATCAGAGCCGGTGATCACAGAGGACTGGGCTCTGTGAAGCTGGCAATTGGGGGGGCTTGGGACTTCTGCCCAAGCAAAAGAGTAATATGCAAATTAACTCTCACTCCATCACAAAGATGGCAGCAGCAAGGGAGCTGTAGCGAGGCAGGAGGCTTGTGTTGCCCTGGCAATGGAGGAAGCCAAGATTCCCACCTGCCCTGCGGGCCCTGAACTCCGATCAAGGCAACAAAGTTTCAATTACAGAAGGTAAATAACCCAAGATACCTGCTTCCAGCCAGTTGCTTTGAGCGGGACCAAGGCAACAAAGTTTCAATTATATAAGTTAAATCCCAGATACCTGCTTTTAGCCCATGGCCATGGCCAGCCTGATAATGGCCCTCAGCCCCTCACCCAGGCTGGCCAGGCACCCCAGTATAGACCCCCACCCTGAAGGGTCTGTGGCCAGCCGGAAAACAGCCCTCAGCCCCTCAATCAGGCTGGCCACACTCCCATGGGGCGAGGGCCCCCCCTGGGGTGTTTGACCAGCCTGCAAGCAGTCATCAGCCCCTCACCCAGGCTGATCAGACACCCCAGTGGGGACCCCCACCCTAAAGGAGTTGTGACCAGCCTGCAAACAGCCCTCAGCCCCTCATCCAGGCTGGCCAGGCACTCCAGCAGGACACCCTTCAGGGCAAACCAGCTGACCCCCACCTATGCACCAGGCCTCTGTCCTATACAATAAAAGGTTAATATGCAAATTAACCCTAACAGCAGAACAACTGGGAATGACTGGTCACTATGACACACACTGACCACCAGGGGGCAGATGCTCAATGTAGGAGCTGCCCCCCAGTGGTCAGTGCGCTCCCACAGAGGGAGCTCTGCTTAGCCACAAGTCAGGCTGATGGCTACCAGCACAGCGGTGGTGTTGAGAGCTTCCCCTGGTGGTCAGTGTGCTCCCTCAGGGGGAGCTCTACTCGGCCACAAGCCAGGCTGCCAGCTGCCAGTACACCAGTGGTGGCGGGAACCTCTCCCACACCTCAACAGTGCTAAGGATGTCCAACTGCAGCTTAGGCCGGCTCCCCGTGACAAGTGGACATCCCCTGAGGGCTCCTGGGCTGCCAGAGTGATGTCTGACTGCCAGCTTAGGCCCGATCCCCCAGGGGTCCCAGACTGTGAGAGGGCATAGGCCAGGCTGAGGGACTCCTCTCTCCCTCCCCCCCCCTCCCGAGTGCACAAATTTTTGTGCACCGGGCCTCTAGTATATATATAAAAGGTTGACCACTGTACTGAGTGGTATGGAGGTCAAGGACAGGGTGAGTAGAGATACTGACAAAAGCATGATTGGAGTGGGCTTCTGAGAAAATTAAATAACTAAAAGTATAGATGACTCCTGTGAGTTTTGCTGTAAAGGGAAATAAGAAAGTAGTTGAAGGGTTTTTTAGTGTGTTATTGTTTTAGTCTGTTTTTCTAAGATGGCAGAAATAACAGCATGTTTATAAAAATCCAGGAATTTTGTGTCCGACCAGGGCTGGGGATGGAGCCTATAACTGAGATACATGCCCTTGACCAGAATTGAACCAGGGACCCTTCAGTCTGAGGACCAACGTTCTATCCACTGAGCCAAACCAGCTAAAGCCATAAATAAATTCTTTATCGGCATAGCTCAGAATACCTCCCATTCAGTGGATTCCTACTAAGATCACAACATAGTCTATACTTGAAATAGCCTGGCCATTACTGGCCCACAATTACCAATTGCTTGTTTCTGATCCAGGCAGACCTCAGTGAACCTAAGAAAGCCAGAGGTCACAGCCAGGAGTAATTTCACTGTTCTGGTTCTCAGAGGAGGAGGTAATCTGGATGAGACATCCACCACCCTAGATCAGCAGGAGTGATTGGGTTGTTAACACTGCATTATATTCCTTCTTCTAGTACATCACACACACACACACACACACACACACACACACACACACACACACACACCAGAGTATATAGTAAGTGCTCAATAAATTTTGACATGGGCTGTCAATCCATACAAAAAGTATCATAAACAAATTAAACCAATCCAAGCAATTCCTTGTAAATTCCAATACTATTGCTATTAGACAATCTATCACCCAATTCTTTAATGTCCTTCTAACTCACCTAACCTGCTATAGTTCCAGGAGCAATCTAGTCAATCTCCTTTAAACAGGATTACACAAAACAGAGATTATAGGATTCATGTGGCAAAAGGGTTTCTTTCAATCATGATCTTCACATGCTTTAAAAATACAGATTTGAAAATATTTAATTTACACAACTTCCAGTAACTTATTTCTTACATAAAATGTGGTAAACTTGTAACTTTTCTCCTCATCATTTGGGCCCACCAGTCCTCAGTTTCATCATCAGGTGATGAATGGTGTGATAATGACAGCACCTTGTTGGAACACCATGTAAATCAATATTTTTCTTCATAATCACATAATAAACATGGCCAAGAACTTCAAATGGCTCCAGAACACTTGAATGTTGATTGTGCATTTGAATGAAAGTTGAAGTTCAAACTATTTTGAAGATGAGAAATTTACTTGTTCTAAGTAGTACTAGTTGTTTGAGCCCAAGAGCTAATTATATATCAATACATTTGTTAAGTGCTAAGCTAGAATTTACCTTTAACTCCAATAAAAACTAGGCACTATTCTATTATACACTATAAAGATGCTCTCAAATATTAAGGAGATTAGGATTACTTTTGTGTGCCATATTAGTGCTGTGCAAAAGAACTTTCTGTAATGGAAATGTCCCATACTTGCCCTGTCCAACAGGTAGCCACCAGGCAGCCACATGTAGCTACTGAGCGTGAAAATGTGCTAAAGCCACTGGGGGACTGAATTTTTAATTTTCTTTAATTAAATAGCCCTAGGTCACAAGTGGCTACCATATAAAGCACAGTACTACACTGTTATATCCTCTTGATATAAAAACATTCAGTGAACACAAAACTCTGAAACTGGCTGTGTACTTTTTAAATTATAAGATTCATTAATGTATATGTATTTTATCATCGGTGTAGACCAGAGGAAATATATATTACAAACTTACTTATATGTATGTACACCATGTGGTGTCCAAAATGTATACACCCTTTGAATAATTTTTTAATTGCAATGGGTTAAATCTGAAAAGAAACACCAATTGAGCTATTGGCTGTTAAAGTGTGTATACATTTTTTGGGGACACTATATGTTTGTGGGTATGTATACAACAAATATAAGAACACAGCATAAGCTTGGAACATTAGATGCCTGGGGAAAATAAATGGGTAACTAGGGATCAAAAACAATTTTAAAATTTTAATAGTCTGATTTAATGCTAATTTCCACACCTTGCCCCAAATTTCTTTCCTACGTGATTCCAGTCAATGACTGGCAGCTGAACTAAATGTTCTCTTGTGGGTAAGTTAGAGGATGGCCTGTAAGTAACGTTTGGAAATAAATCTCCACTGTAATCTCCTTGGCTTCCATAATCTCAACATCCCACCCCAAACCCATCTTGCCATCCCCGTAGCAAGCAATCCCTGTTAGATCTGGCTAGTTGTTCTGACTACTGAAACTTATATGTATGTACACATTTATATGCATGTATGTATGCATTTATTTGCTTATTTTAGAACACAATGAATATTTTTTTTCTACTTTCTATATAGTGTTACTTCTCTTGGGCTCTTCTGCTCAGCAGTGACTTACAGAGCTAGAACTTCTGATTTCAAATCCTAACTGCTCCTCACCAGCTGAGTATCCTCAGACTCGCTCTGTATCTCAGTTTCCTCATATACAAAACTGAATAAAACCCCTACTTCACTGGCTCTTTATAAGGATTAAATGTGCTAATGCATATAAAATGGTACCTGGTATAACAAGTTAAAGTTATCCTGTTGATAGCTATCCTATATAATAAAAGCCTAATATGCTGTCTGGTTGGCCATTCAGCCAATCAAGGTATAATATGCTAATGACATAAGGACGCTCAACTGCTTGCTATGATGTGCACTGGCCACCAGGGGGCAGATAGCCAATCGGTCACTATGACGTGCACTGACCACCAGGGGGCAGATGCTCCGACCAGTAGGTTAGCTTGCTGCTGGGGTCCAGCCTATTGGGACTGTGTGAGTCTGGTGTGACATGCCCTGGAGTCCTCCTGCAGTCCCTCCCTGGATGGCCAACCTCCTTCGTCCCTTTCTGGCCCTGATTGTGCACCAGTGGGGTCCCTTGGCCTGGCCTGCACCCTCTCGCAATCTGGGACCCCTTGGGGGTTGTTGGAGAGCCAGTTTCAACACAATCCCACAGGCCAGGCTGAAGGACCCCACTGGTACATGAATTCGTGCACTGGGCCTCTAGTTATAACATATGTTTTTACTTTAAAATCTTGTTTAAAACCTTTATAGCCCTTAAAAATGAACACACAATTCTGTATTTTGCTCTAGTTTATCAAAATGTAATATTATCGCTAAAGGATATACTTTCTTAGATTTGTGCTTTAGCAAACAAACACATGACATCCTAATAACAGACTAATAATAACAGTTCTCTTTATACTGAACACTGATTTTAGAATTAAGAATTGTTGAAGCCCTAGCCAGTTTGGCTCAGTGTATAGATTATCGGCCTGAAGACTGAAGGGTCCTGGGTTTAATTCCAGTCAAGGGCACATACCTCGGTTGCAGGTTACTCCCTGGCCTGGGCCCTAGTTGGGACTCATGCAGGAGGCAACCAATTAATGTGTTTCTCTCACATCAATATTTCTCTCTCTCTAAAAATCAATGGAAAAATATCATTGGGTGAGGATAAAAAAAAAGTTGTTATAGTTTTGTGAAACCAGGAAACTACAATCTAACAAACATACTCAATGAATAATAAATTGTTAAAAAACATGATTTTTAAGGTAAAATGTATCCAATTACATAGTTTATATATATATGTATATGTATGTATGTATATAATCTATAAATTGGTTTTTTTACAGATAGGGAGAGGGATAGAGAGTTAAACATCGATGAGAGAGAAACATCAATCAGCTGCCTCTTGCACACCCCCTACTGGGGATGTGCCCGAAACCAAGGTACATGCCCTTGACCGGAATTGAACCCAGGACCCCTCAGTCCACATGCTGATGCTCTATCCACTGAGCCAAACTAGTTAGGGCCATAGTTTAGTTCTTAACACACGAGGTAAAGAAGGACTTATGTTACCAAAAAAACACATTTATTTATCAGGGGGAAAAATCCCAAACTAATAAGAGAAGTGCTCTTATTTACATTTATTAAGAAAAAAAGCATCGTAAGGGACCAGGACCATCTTACTCTGCCAGTGAAATCAGACAACTGAAACAATGTAATAGAAATGAAATTTCTTTTTTCCCCCTTTATTAAAATATTACAAATGTGTCCTTATCCCCCCAGTGTCCTCTCATCCCCCTAATCCTGCCCTCACCCTCACCCTCCGCTGTCCACATCCATCGCTTATATAAAACCAAGTCTAGAACACTAATACACTTAAATGCAAATGTAAAGGCTACAAGACCAATTTTCTATATAAATACCTTCCAAAGTCCCATTTCAGAGACAGGGATGAAAGAGTTAGGAGAGACAATCTCTGAATCTATATTTTACATTCAATTCTTTGCTTCACTGACTTTTGACAGTTTGGCGAATTGGAGGTCAGCATTTTTTTTTAATGCCAAAACTTGACAAATACAATTTGAGAAAGACAGCATAAATTTCAAATGCCTGTGCAATTTTCTGTAGTTCCTAGCATTCTATCTCAAAAAGTTATCAGATTTAAGGCATAAGTCATTTTTTATTTAGATGGTACAATTTTAGCAAAAAGCATTATCCAAATTATAGGATAATTAAGGTAGCACTAAAACCATATACCCCAAATTCAAGTATTATGCCTTTTATTATTCTGGGTTATGTGGGGTATGCAGGATGATGTATGCAAAGATTAACTTTTCTGGACGTGGTGGGGGTGGGGGGGGGCGTGGGTATGGATTTCCAATCTGATCCCAGCTCAGTTTCCTCTCTATGTTCAGAAATCTTCCTCTTTGGAATTGGATACTACTGGCCACGAATATGGTCTACTTAAAAATAGCTTTCCAGCCCTCAGCCTCCCTCCCTCTGCCATGGTCTCAAAAAATGTGCCACCTGCCCTAACCGGTTTGGCTCAGAGGATAGAGCATTGGCCTGCGGACTCAAGGGTCCCAGGTTCGATTCTGGTCATGTGCATGCAGGTACCTTGGTTGCGCGCACTTACCCAGTAGGGAGTGTGAAGGAGGCAGCTGATCGATGTTTCTCTCTCATCGATGTTTCTGACTCTATCTCTCTCCCTTCTTCTCAGTAAAAAATCAATAAAATATGTTTTAAAAAAATAAAGGAGAGATATATAAGATACAGATAATTAAAAAAAAGAAAATGTGCCACCTTACCTAGTTCAGGACCTGATTAGAGATCCATCCATTCTCAGCCAAAGCTGAAAACAAGCACACTTGACCTCTGACAGTTCCCAGATTTCAGCTTAGTACAGAGAGGAGTCATGGGCCCTTGACCGTCCTCTTCTGTTCAACATTATTCTTACAACTATTCTTCTACAGGAGCTATTTTCCTTTAAAATACTGAGATTTGTATGTTTAAATATTCAAATGCTACAGAAGAGGACAAGACTTAAAAGAGGAAGTATTAATTGGAAATACACACACACACACACACACACACATAAACAAGAAACCTAAATGAGATATTTTATTTTAAAAGAGAGACCCAAATTCCCTGGTTTTCAAATTCAAACTTGACTCCAGTTTAAAAGGAAAAAGGTCCAGAGAGGTCTTACATGTCCTGATCTCACAGAAATATTCAAATTGCTTGATATGTACTATGCTTCTTCATATCCAATTTTGCTTAAACAAACTGTAAAATACCCGTGCACAATTAGCACTGAAAATAAGACAGAAACATAAGCTTTCAATTATTATTTAAGAATAGGTATGACCTCAATCAAATCAGATTAGAAAACCAAATATCAGGAATTGGCCTCTTTTAGGAAGTCCTAAAAAATTTGGAATAACTCCTACACATCAATTTTGAGCTATTTTTTAATGAGTTAAGTTATTCTTGTCTGTCTACGTGAAATTTTTCAGAGTAATTTTACAAGGAGGGAACTGGTTAGAATTTGGTACTTTCCCACATTGGCAATGACATGGAAAAACAAACAGCAAGTGGAAAAGGGGAGAGAGGAAGAACACAAAGTATAGAGTGAATTATAATAGGGAAGAAACAGTTTCAGAAAAAAATGAGTGAAGAATTTGAAACCGTAAGAACAGAGAATCAAATTGTATATATACAATAATTTTATATCTTAAAAAATGAAACTGGAATGCGATTTCATTTAAAATGTACAGCGTGCAAAATGCTCTGTGATGGTAAAAACAAATGTGCCACAATGTACACTTCACAATTTTCCAAATCAAAAATTGTCATCATAACCCTTTAATCAGATGTTACTTTGTTTCAGCATTACAATTTGCTGTAATTCATTAACTTCGATCTAAGGAAGTTTTAGACGCTGACCTCATACAGGTAGTTAGGTCCTTATGTCAAGCACTCATTTACCCGAGAAGAGATCACTCAGCCATCACTCGTGTGGACAGCGCTCAGCGCTACTGGAACCATTCAAAGTGCATGAGTTGTTTTGATGAAAGGAGACAGAGCTGTAGTTTTGCACTAGATTTTTAATTAATTGTATTTCTTTTCACCTTGATACCGTATGATCATTAGAAAGCTACTTACTGAATGTTATAGCCATATTTATGCTAAATGCCCGTTTGTAACTGTGAGGAACTCAGGTTACAGACATGCTACAGACTGTGGTGTTATAAAAAACCATGGACACAAGTTCTGCGTGAGAGATTTACTTCTCTCCCTTTCTCTTAAAGCAAGAAGTGTCCCACAGTTCAGATTTACATAAGCAGTGCCTTTTTAAATAAATTAAAAGTAAAATGTTACCTTATCTATAAAATTATAAATATTTCTAGCCCATTTTTACAGAATGTCAAAATACTTATAAATGCATTATGTCCTAGTAAATACACATGATGGCACTGAAGCCGGTTAAAAAACAAAAACAAAAAACCAGTAATTACACTGGCCCATGGAAACATATAGGGTTATTTTAAATCTTTTGCCGTCAGAAAACTTAAACCAAATAAGAAAAAAGCAAAGGAGAAGTAAGAAATTTTACAAAATGGCAACTACTATGACCTCAAAGGCTGTATTAAAATGCCTTCCTTCAATTCAGTACCCAAGCCCATTCTGGAATGAACATTTATGGATAACCAGGTTAGGAGAGTGCTCCTCTTTGTGCTCAGGGCAAAATCACAAGGCATGTAAAAATAATTTCCACATTCTATAAAGGCAGACTGAAACGGAGTGACTTTAAAAACCACACACCAAGATTTAGCCAGCATGTTCAGTATTGGCAGGTTTCAATGGAGTGAAGTCTTCAGTGGAAATAAAATTAATAACCATATGGATGCTGCTTATTTTTACCAATGTGAAGAAAGGAAACATGATTGTAAGGTACAGTATACTCTGATGGGCCAAAATGAGAAATTGTGATCAATTTAGATTAACTAAAATGTTTCCTACTAAAACATAAAAACATGATTTCCAAACTAGTTCAAATTGTAATGTGTTGCTTAGAAGTAAGAAGTAGTTTTAGTTCCACAGATTGTTGAATTGTCCTTTACATAAAATATTTCCTTCGTCTTAAAAAAAAAAGTGGCTTCTGAATGGCGTTGACTCCTTCAATGTGGGAGAGAAGGCTCAACAAACTTGTTTCCAAAGTCCCTCTGAAGTGATTCATTCCATCAAATCTATAGTATCTCCAAATCAACATGTCGAACTTCAGGATTTCGTTTCTGGAAGGAAAAATCACCACCATGTTATTCAGAGCAAAACAGAATCTTCTCTTTCTTAAATTCCTTTTAATCACAAAAGCCATTGAAAACATTTGGTCAAACTACTTCATTGTAGCATACTAGCAAGAGAAATGATTTGATAAGGAAAAAAATAAAACCAACAGATGAATAGATAAAACATACTATAAACGATAAAATAGTCTCACCAATATGAGTTTGTTCACATGTCCATTAACACAGTAATTGTTTAAGGATCTATTATGTGCTAAGCATTACAAAGCACTAAACATATGCTCATTTGTGGTAAAAAGAAAAATAACTTCAAAACAATAATCAGAAAAAAATACATTGATATTCATTTATTTTATTAACAATCCATATAGTGTTGGACCAGGCATTTTGCCAGGAAAGGAGCTATGATTATTATTTTTTAAATATATTTTTATTGATTTCAGAAAGGAAGGGAGAGGGAGAGAAAGAAATACCAATGATGAGAGGGAATCATTGGTCGGCTGCCTCATACACACCCCTCACTGGGGATTGAGACCGCAACCTGGGCATGTGTCCTTGACAAATCAAACCCAGGACCCTTCAGTCCACAGGACAACACTCTATCCACTGAGCCAAACTGGCTAGGGCTGGAGCTATGATTATTAAATAAGACTTAATACTCAGATGCTGAGGAACTCAAGTTAGACAGGGAAATAAGTGTAGCAATAATCACCCATGAGCTTAAACACTATAGTTAATAACAGTTAACATTTAATTAATACTTACTCTTGTGTCAAGTACTGTGCTAGCAGTTTTAAATCTATCATAATAACCCAACTGTTTTACATATGGGAAAATAAGTTTGAAGAGATAATCTAACCATGTCCAAAGTCACATGGCTAGTTAGTGATGCAGTCAGCGTGGATTCCAGGACTGATTTCAGACCTTAAGTTCCTGTTACAATATACTGAGTAATAACTCTGGGAACAAAAATGTGAGATATATCACATATGCTCATGATATCCGGAAAGGCTTTGAACATGATACTTTCCAGAGAAAGGATGAAGAGGTTCTAGACAGAACAAATAGCATGAGCAAAGTCAGTCTGGAAATGTAGGCAAGAAGCCAGGTTGTGAAAAATCCTAAATGCTAGCTTAGGAATTTTCAACTCAGTAAAACAAAAATATCTTTAAAACACGCCTACCGAGGGCCAGGCACTGAAGTATGTACAACAAACATGTCAAACTCAAAGGCTAACATGGGCCAAATAAATAAGGTTTAAGTTTATATGGGTGGCAAAAAACCCCAAAAGCTTCAATGCGCATAGAAACGTAGCTTTAGCCCTAGCTGGTTTGGCTCACTGGATAGAGCGTCGGCCTGCGGACTGAAGGGTCCCAGGTTCGATTCCGGTCAAGGGCATGTACCTTGGTTGCAGGCATATCCCCAGTGGGGAGTGTGCAGGAGGCAGCTGATCAATGCTTCTCTCTCATCGATGTTTCTGACTCTCTATCCCTCTCCCTTCCTCTCTGTAAAAAAACCAATAAAATATATTAAAAAAAAAAAAAGAAAAGAAACGTAGGTTTATTTCGATAGAGCCATGCTGAATACAATGGGCTGAAATAAATGAGTAATCATTAAAATAGAATATTTTAATAAAAATTTTTTTCTTGAACATTTACTTACCAGACACTAAATAACTGCACAAATTAAGTATAACACAAATAAACCTATTTTTATTGTTCTCTGAAAGCAAAATATTTCCGGTTGCTCACATCAAACAAGTCAGTCCAAGACTAATGACATGGCAATCTGCTGCTAAAATATTTGCTGCTAGTATTAGTGGAGAGAAATGGTGCACCTGCTCATAAGGCGGGTAAGGGAAATGAATGCATGATTATAGTAATCATTCATTACTATTATACTTCATTATTAATAATTATGTACTTCATTATTATAATACTTCATTATTAATAATTATGTATAGCAGGATAGTGTTGTAAAAATTAAGTTATAAAATTTTTATTAAATGTTTCTTATATACCGTTATATTGACTAGGGGGCAAAAATATTTGTTGTGGGCCACATGTGACCTGTGGGCCACAAGTTTGACATGGTTGGTGTACAACAATGAACAGGAAACAAATGCTACTTGTCCTTGATGAACTTATGTCTAGTGAGGATATACAGGTAAGCAAGCAGGCAATTATAACAGTTTGCCACTACAGAGCAAAGGAAAGATGTTGGCTTATTTTTTCCCCATGGGTACATAAAGGAAATACACTTAACTCAATTTGGGAGGGAATTAAAAGTGCAAAAAAGCCCTGGCCGGGTAATTTAGTAGGATAGAATGTCATTCCAATACACCAAGGATATTGGTTTGATCCCATTCAGGGCACAAAGAAGAATCAAACAATGAATGCATAATTAAGTGGAAAAACAAACTGATGTTTCTCTCTTCCTTTCTCTTTCTCTCTAAATCAATCAATAAATAAAAAAGTTTAAAATACAATAAAGTGTAATATAATGATACTGTGAGAATTCTTGGAGGGGAGAAGAAAGTATATAAAATAACTAAATCTACACCTATTAAAGACAAAATAATGTTTAAATTAGGAGCAGTATAAGACTTTAAGTAAAAATATAACAGTAAATATAAAAAATATAAGAAGTATTAAAAATGGTTACCTCTGAAAAACAGAATTAAGAAATGAGGAGGTGAGGCTGGTGACACTTATCTACTCTAATAAAAGCGTAATATTGAAATTGACCATTTCTATGTAATGCCTAAGCCATGCCCACCAGCCAATCAGAGTGGCTGTATGCAAATCAGCCAAGATGGAGGCCGGCAGCGGAACCACAGGAGGCAGGTGCAGTGCAGGCGGCAGGGTGAGTGGGACAAATGGGGCAGGTGACTGGCCAGGGTGTGTGAGGTGGGCGGGGCTGATGGGAGGGTGGTGTGTGTGAGGTGGGCAGGGCCGATGGGCGGGTGGCAGGCCACAGGTTGTGCGGGTACAGGCCGGGCTGAGGGACCCCAGAGTGCACAATATATTGTGCACCGGGCTCCTAGTCTATATATATAAAAGCCTAAGCAACCATTACAACTGGTGGACCAGTCGAATGGTTGTTTGGTCACTATGACAGCACTGATCACCAGGGGGCAGACGCTTAATGCAGGAGCTGCCCCCTGGTGGTCAGTGTGCTCCCACAGCCAACCCCCTGCGGCCGGACAACCTCCCGCAGCCCCTCCCCCGACCAGGCTGGCCCCAGATCGGGACTGGGAAAGACAGCCCTGATTGGCCCCTATCTTGACCCAGGCCCAGGGACCCCACCCATGCATCAATTCGTGCACCGAGCCTCTAGTTTCTGTTATAAGCTTTTTTGTTCTGTTTGATTTTATAAACTTTGTATACTATTTGGTTAAAATTGTAAAAATAAGTCAGCAAAGGAAAAAAGAGATCCTCTAAGTCAATGTCACCAACTGGTGGTCCGCGGACCACTGTTGGTCTGTGAGCTCCAAAAGGTTGGCAACTGCTGCTCCATAGGTTTCCTTAAACCAGCTGGTGGTTCATAAGGTCTGAAAGGTTAGCGAATGCTGCTCTAGGCGATCTAATCATTGGTGAGGATCAATAATTCTTAGTTAAAAGGTATGCTAGGAACATTTACATATTACTCATGTTAAAGTAATCTAATCTAATAAGTGTAATATGCAATTAACCATCACTCTGAGACACCTAACCCATGCCCACCAGCCAAGCCATGCCCACCAGCCAATCAGAGCAGCTGTATGCAAATTAACCCAGCCAAGATGGTGGCCGGCAGCCACGGAGCTAGAGCAAACAGGAGGCTTCCGTTGCACCAACGATGGAGTTGAAACTGCCTGCCTAGGCCGGCCGGGCCTCTGTTCAAGGCAATAAAGTTTCAATTACAGAAGATAAATAAACCCCAGAACCTGATTCCAGCCAGCCTCACTGGGACAATGAATGGGTCAATGGGAGCTGTGGGCAGCCTGAAAATGGCCCTCAGCCCCTCACTCAGGCTGCCCAGGCACACCAGCAGGTGGACATCCCCCGAGGGGTCCCAAACTGTGAGAGGGCGCAGGCTGGGCTGAGGGACCCCCCTGAGTGCACACATTTTTGTGCATCGGGCCCTTAGTTAAAACATAAAGTTAACAAAAAACAGTAAGCTTATCTAAACTAATAAAAGCATAATATTAAAATTAACCGTTTCTTCGGGACGGCCTAAGCCACGCCCACCAGCCAATCAGAGCGACTGTATGCAAATTAGCCCAGCCAAGATGGCGGAGGCCGCAGCCCTGGGCTCCGCCATCTTGGGAGCCTGGGTCCTGGGAAGGTATCTGGGGCCCTGGGCCGCCAGATGCCTTCCCCCGTGGAGAAGCTATCAGGGGAAGCGGGGACCAGCCTGGTGGACCCCGCAAGCCCCCTGCCGGGAGGCTGATCGGGGTCCCAACGGCCTCCCGGGGCAAGCGGGACCCC
>PVJC01027019.1:0-23550 GCA_004026665.1 Murina feae | reverse complement strand
CAGATGAATGGATTAGAAAGCTGTGGTACATCTACACAATGGAATACTATGCTGCTGTAAAAAGGAAGGAGTTCTTAGCATTTGCAGGCGTATGGATGGAGCTGGAGAACATAATCCTAAGTGAAATAAGCCAGTCAATGAAAGAAAAATACCACATGTCCTCACTCATCTATGGATAATAATAACCATTATAAACTGGAGAACAAAAATAGACTCAGAGGCAGAGCAACATCAAACAGACTGTCAAATTATAGCAACAAGGACAGGGACGTTGGGGGGGGGGTAACAGATCAGCCAAGGGACTTTTGTGTGAGCATTTAAGCATAACCAATGGACACAAAACACTGGGGGGTAGGGGAGGCGGGCGGAAGGGCAGGGGGAAAAGGAGATATATGTACTAATCTTTGTAAAGCTTTATGTAATTTTAAAAAATGTAAAAAAATAAAAAATAAAAAAAAAGAGTAATTCTTCTAAAAAAAAAAAAAAGTAGTCACAAAGCGTTTTCTGGTCCCATTTTTGCCTCCTGTGGGCTTTAGACAAGTCACTTTACTCTCTGATCTTATTTCCTTCTTAGCCAAATGAAGGGGTGCCACTTGATTCAAGTTCCCTTCTGACTCCAGCTTTCCCCAGCATTGGTCTGTGTTCTAAAAAGCCTCCTGTGTCTTATTCTGGACAGACATGTATGTATGTATATGTGTGTGTGTATGTATATTTCTATGTATATAACATGCAAAAATTATGGAACAAAATTCCATAAACACCACCCCCCTAATTGCATCCATTCTGTTCTAATTACGTCTATTTTATTTTTTAAATGCTGATTGCACCCACCTATATTGATTTCATTATCCAATAATGGATCTTAAAAAAACTGTTACATCTGGCAGGGTCCTATCTTCCCTCTACAGGGATGCTGCAGCTGCACAGCCATGTCAGGAACAGGCTGCAGGATGTAATCTTCTTGGTCATGGAGCCAGATATGGTATCAAAACTTACACTCGTGCAAGAAAAGGGATAGCTCACTCTGCACAGGAGTCTTCCTCTGCCCTTAACTTTCAGCAACCCGTGTGCACACACGCACCTGCACAACCGCAGGCAAGACTTGAGTGTTAGTCAGACAGGTCTGGCCTCAAATCCCACTTGTGCCACTGCTTTCTTTGATCTTCTCCAAGCTGCACAACAACACTAGGCTTAGGTTTCACATCAGGATAATGGAAAGGACAATGAAGATTAAATCATATGCTATACATAC
The DNA here is from genome assembly GCA_004026665.1 of Murina feae. Lineage (NCBI taxonomy): Eukaryota > Metazoa > Chordata > Mammalia > Chiroptera > Vespertilionidae > Murina > Murina feae. Next base: position 22,298 of record PVJC01027019.1, on the reverse strand, counting down.
AATGACTGGCTAAGTATCTGATACTTAATAAACATTTAAACCTGGTGGTGGTGAAGATTGTAATGGTGGAGGGAGAGGCAAAATGGAGGGAAAAAACAAACTTCATTTTACCAGGACCTTAGAATCTAAAATGTTAGTAAAACATAGCTAGACATGTGAATGCCAATAATTATTTTAGCAAATAAACATCACAAGAGAAAGGATGTGTGATTCCAAACCGTTTCCTTGTATCCTAAACCCTCTCTCTTCCCTCTTCAGCAAACTGTATGGAAATGGGTTTGAAGAAATACGAAGTCATGCGTTCAATGGGACGACGCTGATTTCCCTGTAAGTACGCTCATTTCCCCAGCTCATGAATAAAAATGATATATTACTTTGGCTACCAGACCACATTCAATCTTCAACAAATAACTCAGGACAAAAATAAACTTTCAAGTGGCTAGTCCTCAGTGTTTCATGCATGTTACTAGGCAACTGGCTGGCTGGAAACCCCAGAGCACCCTGATTTCAAAGATAGATGCAGCCAGAATACATTGAAGTTGACAGTTTGTTGAAATATTCAACACTCTACTTTAGGCGCTGCCATCTCACAGCCTCCCTCTTAGCCGCCATGCTCAGGTTGAGAGTGTGTTAGAGGCAGCATGATTTCAGCAAAGAAATTCTTCCCACTGGCCCCACTGCAGAGAAATCGGGGAACGCCATTTACCTGCTAATCAGCCACAACAGACCCACTCGGAGTCCCATCTCCCTACTGCTGGGGGTGGGAGGCGGGTGAGGGGAGGGAATAGGCTGCTCATTTTCCACCAGGTGAGGGAGCCAAGAATATTCGCCATGCCCTACTTGAGTCCCAAGTGTTAACAGCTTTTTATTTTTAAATTTTATTTATTTTTATTGATTTCATAGAGGAATGGAGAGGGAGAGAGAGATAGAAACACCAATGATGAGAGAGAATCATTGACTAGCTGCCTCCTGCACTCCTCCACTGGAGATCGAGACCACAACCCAGGCATATGCCCTGACCAGGAATTGAAACGGTGACCTCTTGGTTCCTAGATCAATGCTCAACTGGCGAGCCACACCAGGCCTGGCCCCAGTGCTAATAGCTTTTAAATCAAGGGGAGCATCCCAACCAACTGGTTCCTTCATTGTTTTCAACCTCTTTCTTTGTAAGGCTCCTTTTCTATTAGAGTGGTTCATGCGTAAAGCTTGCCAGGCAAGGGCTGTTTGAACCCTAACAGGGACAACATGACTGATAATAAAAACTAAGAGCACATGAAAACCTCAGCTAAAGTAAAAATTAAGTAAAATAGACAAAAAGGCTTTTTTAATAAGTCGATCATATAAAATATGGTCTACACCAGTGCTTCTCAAACTTTAACACACATAAGAGTAACGTGGAAATTGTTAAAACACAGATTCCTAAGCCTGATTCCCAGAGACTTTAATTCAGTGGTTCTAGGATAGAGACTAAGAATTTGTAATTTTAATAAGCTCTCAGGAGATGCTGATGCTGCTAGTCTGAAGTTGAGGAGCATAAGTCTACATAATATATTTACTTTAATTATAGATATGAACCAAAGACCCTCTTATGTAGATACCATGCTACATAACTTGGTGGCTAAGAGAACAGACCTAAGCATCACTGACTGAATATCCAATCCCACTATTTATCAGCTACCTTGGAGAAGTTACTCAACCTATTTAAGACACAGTGTTCTCATCCATAAAATGGAGCCACTAATAGGCTTGTTTTGAGGATACCCACTGCTGAAAAGGAAAGGTCTATTTTGTATCCTCAGTACCTAAAATAGTGCCTAGCACAGAGTAGGTGCTCAATTATTTATTACATCACATAATTAATTATCAGTGAGTAAATGATAAATAAGATTAACTTTTTATGCTTTTAGCATAGGTCTGGCACATACTAAGTGCTCAAGAAACAGTAGCTTTTTAAAAGTTGTCCTCCCTATCATGGAGTAAATTTCCCATAATTTTCTTCTTAACTTGAACTTAATGAAGGGTCCACTCCAGCCAATTGAAGCTCTTTCTGCCAAATTTAAATCAGAGGCCTATCCTCTCTTGGCACAGTGCTCTTAGATGCCTCATTCCATTATTCACTCAACAAGTGTGTGCCAAGCATCAGCTGTGTTGAAGGGAACATGTTATATTTTCAGAGGGAATTAGCATGAATAAACCTGGTGTTTGCCTTGAAGGAGCCTACAGCCTAGGAAGAGGCATCTCCAAATGGTATCCAAACTATACACTAAGTAGTAACTGAAATATAAGACAGAGAGAAGGAAACCAGAGAAAGCCTCACAAGAGAGGTAGACTTTGAGCTGGGCCTGAAAGAGGCAAAAACAGAAAGAAAATGCATTCCAGGCCGAGGACAACAAGATGTGTTCATAGCTTTTAGAAAGTTCTAGTTGTGGGTGGACATAGCAGGAAGTGCCTTAGATGCCAGATTGAAGAATTTGGACTCTGTTCTGTAGGAAATGAGAACCTGTTGAAAGTTCTAGAGGGTCATCTGTTAGCAGGGATGATAATGGGTTGGAAAGGGCAGCTCAGAGCTAGAGACACAGACATCAGGGTTATCTGAAGAGAGGGGGCAGCTAAAGTCCTTTGTGGCTGAGTTCACCTGAACAAGGGGGGAAATAATAGGACTGAATATAAAACCGGATGAACAAGACATGAGGAAGAGAAGCCAAAGCAAAAGCAACCAGGTGGAAGGAGACCAGTGGAGTAAACCTTGGGAGGTCAGAGAAAATAGGACTTCAGGAGGGAGGGCCTTGGTCAGCAGTCTCCACTGCTTCAGAGATGCCAGAATGTGTATGGACTTCGAATAATACAACTACTCAAGGTTCTGAGTCCCCCATTCCTCATCGTTGGGAGAAAGAGGAAAGCAAGAACAGAAATCAATTTCATTCATTCGTTCAAAAAGCATTTATTAAGCATCACCAATATATTAGGCACTTTGTAAGTGCTGGGTCACACAGTAGAGTAGAAACACTCCCTGTCCTCCTAAAGTTTCTGTTCTAGCATAAGACACAGACAAAAAGGAGGTCAGTTAATTTCTTGCAGGTAGTGATTTATACTATGAAGAAAATAACCTATTGCTGAGATCTGCGAGAGTACAGCGGGGCAACTGACTTTAGGCTAGGTGATAACCTCACTAAGAATATGATATTTAGGCTGAGCCTAAAAGATGGCAAGGAGTCCACCATGGCAATAGCAAGGGAAGTGTGTTACAGAAAGAAGCAGCATATGCAAAGGTCCTGAGTTGGGAAAGAAATGAAATTTCTAAGCTCCAGGAATTTCCAGGAGGCTGGTGGGGCTGGAGAGTCATCTGCAAGGGGAAGACTAGTGTGCGATAAACCTGGAGATGAAGTAGGAGGGAATCATGCAGAACTGAGGGGCTATGGAGAGAAGTCTGAATTCTCTTCTAAGAGTAAGAAGACCCATTAAAAGATTTAAGCACAGAAGGAGGAGGATTTTTCAAAACTGTTAAGAAAACATTTCAAACTCTACATTCAGCCCAGGGTCTGACACCTTCCCATTAACAGGACTGTCCAAAGATGTTCAGAATGACACCAAAGCTCTGTCAAGTTCTCAAGCACACTTACTAAGGCAGGACAGGGTGGAGAAGGGTAGTATTGGAAGGTTGTCCTCAGACACCTTCAAGGGTCCAAGAGTCAGGCCACATCATTTTCACAGAACCATGTTAGGAAAGTTTTGGGTTGAGTTTGGTGGTTCCCCACTCTACTTCAAAAGGCCATGCTGCCTATGCTTCTCACAATGGGAGGACCAGGTCACCTGGGAGAGTTCCCAAAAGTGCCCTCCAGAAAAATGTGGTCAATGAATTTAATTTACCTTTGACCAAGTTATACAACGCAGTTATCAGTATACAGAAAGATCTGAATTTTAATGAAACATGCAAGATACTGTCATAAAATTTGAAAAATTAATTGGACCTGGCTGACATGAGGATTATTTGCTCACAGAGCTCAGTTTCAACAATTTGTGAACAGAACTGAACATAATTAAAACAAACCAAATCAGAAAGAACACCATGGAGGCTCAGGAAGGAAAGCATCTTTTGATTCAGATTTTAAACAGCAACTGACTCTGACAACCTCATCTTTTCAAAGTGGAAATATACCCAGGGAAGAGGATGATGTGGGACTGACAGATGCTTTCTGAGGGATTCCAAGGAGAAAGCTTAGTAGAAGCACATGGAAAACAGCTACCCAAGGAGGGAGATGCGGGAGCTCTTGCATGGAGACATGCGCAGACACTGGAGAAGATGGGACACTAGGAGATGCTCCAGGTGATTACCTAGCCATCCTGAAGGAGAGCGGCTGATGTTGGTGCAACTGTTCTGCCATGTAATATTGTAACACGATGCAGAAGAATCCTGTTCCCATGCTCGAAATTACCACACCAACAGTGGATGTCTACTGTGCCCACTGCCCAGGGATTCCAGAATACTTTGAGTCCCCACCCTTCTCTTACAAGAAGAACATGCTGAAAAGAAGGCTGGCAAGACTGAGCCTAGGGGACTCCTCTCCCAGCTCCTTTGTCCACCCAGAGAAGGGCCTGTGCTTGGAACCCAGCCTCAGGGCCCAGACAGGAGGCTACTCTGCAGGGCCAGCCTGGAGTATCTGTGACAGTTCACGCTGAGCTGCTTTGAGTTAAAGGGAACAGAAGCCCTCAGGTAGCCTCTGCCTTAGCAGCTCTGGGCTTCTGCCACAGGCAAGAACAGTGGCCCTGAATCCTTTTGTTTCCAAACATGCACATCTGGTTATGATCACATACATAGCACACCCCAGCAGGGCTCCCAGGTAAGGGGACAATTTTCTCCACAGCCTGTACTTCCATCCTTTCTCACTCACTTACAAATATGTATTTGGGGGGGGGGGAGTGCAATTAACATGATAAAAGGGGTGACAATGAATGAACCCTACTTTTTCTTTTTAAGGAAAGTATTTGCAAACCTCAGTATATCACTAGTAAATTCTGAGACCTCCAAGGTCAGGACAACTGAGAGCCTTGATCCAGGGCAGGCTGCACTTCATCCTCCAGCCCTGAACACTGGAGCAGCACTCTCTTCCTCCCAGCTGTGACAGTAATCGCCCATAACCCCAGGAGTGAGCTCTTTAAGTTGCAGGACAAAAGGTTCCAGCCAGTAGAGGAAACCACAAAGGAAAGGTGGGGCCAAATACACAATTTCACAATTTTGCCAAGACTAGCATGTCTTTCTCCCACTTCACCTACAGTGCCCATGTTCCTGCATGCACAGGCTGGCCCGAGCATGAGTGTACACAGCTGTGACAGGTTACACAGGAGGTGCAGACTCCACTAAGGACACTGTCCTTCCCCACAGGGAACTGAAGGGAAACACACACCTGAAGAAGATGCACCACGGAGCCTTCCAGGGGGCGACTGGGCCCAACATCTTGTGAGTACAGTGGTACTGCCTCCCCACCCACCCAATCACCCCAATAGGCCTGCTTAGAGTGTCTAGCCACGTCATCCCCAACCTGGTTTGTGGAGCATCAGCCTCTACATGTGAATGAGCTGCTATAACAGAACACCATCAATTCCATGGCTTAAACATTAGAAATGTATTGTCTCCCAGCTCTGGAGGCTGGAAGTCTGAAATCAGGTGACAGCAGGGCTGGTTCCTTCTGAGGGCAGCAGGAAGGAACTGTTCCAGGCCTCTCTTCTCACTGCTGGTAATGCCAATCTCTACATGGCACTCTGTGTGTGCCTATCTGGCTCTCGTGTTCCCTCTTTCTATAAGGTTACCGGTAATACTAGATTAGGGCCCATCCCAATGAGCTCACTTTAACTTGCTTACCTCTATAAAGATCCTATTTCCAAATAAGGTCACATTCTGAGGTACTGAGGACCAGGACTTCAATGTAGGAAGCCAGGAGAACATAACTTAACTCATAACACTAAATATGGAGGCCTCCTCATGAGCCGGCAAAGGATGGCTCCCCACCTTGCATCCACTCCTGGTGGTTTTAGGCTAGAGGACTGACTCACCCTGACACCTCCTGGACAAGGCTGATGTTCTGTGTGTCAGGCTCTCTAAGGGTGCAGGGAGTGGAGCCAAGTTCCCTTAGTTACAGGGGTTTAGTGTAAGGACCCGTGAGAAATTTAAGAGGAACAGGAAATGGGATCAGCTGTCTCCTGACAAAGCCTTGGGAAGCTGGAAACATCCTGCAACAAACAACTTCTGTTGAGATCAGGTTTCAGGAAGAAATGCAACAGGTCCAGACACTGAAGCTCTAAAGCAGGGTGTCCTTGTTACCCCTCCAGAGGTGCCAGTCCGTTACTCGCTACTCTAGTACACTGTTATCATGCATCCAACAAGCATGGGCTGACACGTCCTGTCTGCCAGGCACCATGCTGGAGAGGCTGTTGAGCAAACCAGCTCTGCTCCTTGCTCTTAAAGGGACTGCAGACTCATAGGGCAAATAGAAACTAACAAGCAAAGTAATAAACAAGAGAAAATGAGAAAAGCTCTAGAAAGACTGAGCCAGAAGCACGGGGGAACACAGACAGGATCAAATAAGTAAATGAAATATGTAGTGTGTAGATGGTGTCGGTTGTGGAGAAGATACCGTTGGGGGAGGAGGGTTGGGAAGGGGAGTTGCCATTTTAAAGAGGATGGTCAGGAAAGAATACCCTAAAATGTTGTCATTTAAGCAAATACCTGAAAGAAGTAAGAGAGCGAGTTATGTGGATTTCATCAGGAAGAGCATTCCAGGCAGAAGGAACAGCAAAAGCAAAGGCCCTGAGGCAGGAACCCACCTTATGTATATGAAGAGGAGAAAGAAGGCTGGTGTGGTAGAGTGAGCCAGGAGGACAGTCCTTAAACAGAAGGACAGACAAGTCCTTAAACATAAGGCAGAGAGCCACATCATGGAGGGCCTTGTGACCATTAGAAGGATTTGCCTGTTCTCTGTATGAGATGAAGAGGCTTTCGGGTTTTAAGCAGGGGAAGAAATGAACTTACCCAACTAATCTTTTTATCCTAGCTCCTGCCAGTATCAACCCATGATTCTGTCTACTTTCTATTTTCCACCATTATAAACTCCAAACTTCTTAGCTCTGCCATTAACTCCTGACCATTTGCTCCCTAATTCTCCTATTCACTATCAATTCTTGTCTCTGTCTACTTCCTACCCCTACTGTTATCAACCCCCAACTGTACTAATGCCTACCCCTCACGCCATCCACTCCTGACTTCATCTACGTCCCAGATTCTACTACTGTAGAATCCATGCTGATTCTCTTTTCTTCCTCACTTCTGCCCGTCAATCCTAACACTCTCTACTCTCCACTCAGCCTCACGCTTATGACTTGAGCTTCCTTATGGCTCCCATTACCTCACATGGCTCAGGCCTACTTCCTTCTCTACTCTCTCTCAGCTTCTGACAGGTTGGTTAGACGACTCCCCAGTCTAGCACATCCTGTGAGCAGAGCTCTTACAGCAGGTTGGCCGCCAACCTGGCCACTGAACAGCTAAAAGGAATTACCTCTGGGTCAGGCACAGGGCACCCTGCATGACAGTGTTTGCTTGAAGAGCTGCTTGGCTGGCCTACTTAGAAAGTACTGTGAGCACTGCAGGCACCTGGTCTTCTTCAGAAGAGGGGGACCAGACACCTCTCTTACTTCCCACACATCTATTATCATTTTGCCTGTGGATTTAAGTGGTGTCTATATGAATTCCTTCCACCCACACCCCCAAAATATTTTCCCTACAACTCTGTCACTGAGACTGAAAAATCTATTATCAGAGATTGACTCCTTTGTAATGAGACTTTGTCATTTTTAGAATCCCAATTTAAAATATAGTCCCCTTAACACATACCACCACCACCACCACAACCAGGCCTGCAGAGTCCTACACTCAATCCCTAACATATCTGAGATAATCCTATCTAATAAAAGAGTAATATGCAAATTAGGTGTAACTCTGTCATAAAGATGGCCACCCCATAGCCACAAGATGGCGGTGCCCAGTCCAGCTGAGCCCCGCCACTGAAGTAGTCAGGCCTGTTAGCCAGGCAGGTGGCTGGGGAGACGGGGGTCCTGAGGGGTGGAACAGGCCATCAGAGGGGGCTGGGGGCCCCCTTCCCAGGCCAGAGGCCTTCGCCAGAGGCCTCAGGCATGGGCAAGGGCAGAGCCAGTGATCAGAGGGGTATGAGGGTGCCCTACCAAGGCATAAGGCCTGGGCAGGGGCAAGACCAGAGATTGCAGGAGCCTGGGCTCTGCAGAGCCAGTGATAGGAGGGGCGGGGGAGGAGCCTGCAATCACAGGGGTCTGGATACTGGTGGAGCTGGCAAAGCAGGGGTCTGGGGGCCCCCTGCCCAGGCCTGTAGTGTGGCAGGGATGAAGCTGGCAATCTCAGGGCCTGGGCAGGTGCAGAGCTGGTGTTCGGAGGGGCAGGGGCAGAGCCTGCTATCACAGGGGTCTGCACAGGGGTGGAGCGGCAATGCAGGGGTCTGGGGTCCTCTGCCCAGGCCTATAGCCTTGGCCAAAGGCTGTAGTGGGGCAAGGGCAAAGCCCGCAATCAGAGGGGCATGGAGGTCCCCTGCCCAGGCCTGTAGCCTTAGCCAGAGGCTGCCAGTAAGGAAAGGGCAGAGTCGGCGATGGCAGGGAGCAGGATCAGAGCCGGTGATCGCAGAGGCCTGGGCTCTTTAAAGCCAGCGAACGGAGGGGCTTGGGGTCTTCTGCCCAGGTCTGCAGCCTCGGCCAGAGGTTACAGGCCTGGGCAGGGGTGGGGCTGGGATTGGAGGGGGAGCGGTGGAGCCGGTGATCGGAGTGAATTACAGAGGCATCTTTTCTGACCACTCATTGGCTAAGCTCCCTGTATGCCACTGGTAACATTCTTAGTAACTTGGGTAATAAGAATCCTTAAAGGTGATCTAGGGTTTTTCCACCACACTCCTGGAGAAAAAAATTGAAGGTCCACTGCTGGAGGACTAAGAAATGTCATATCCTGCCCTAGCCGGTCTGGCTCAGTGCATAATGCCTCAGCTGCTGACTGCAGGGTCTGGGTTCAATTCTGACCAAGGGCACGTACCTAGGTTGCAGGCTCCTCCCTGGCCGGGGCCCAGGTCAGGTCATATGTAGGAGGCAACCAATCAAAGTGTTCCTCTCACTTTGTTGTTTCTCTCTGTTTTTCCCTTCTCTTCAACATTCTCTAAAAATCAATGTAAACATATGCTAAGGTAAGGATAAAAAAAGAAACAAATGTCATGTCCTATGGAAGACACATCTTGAAAATGCCTAAAGAAAGTTGTCATTTCTTCATGGTGAAGGGACTGGAGTCCATGTTGATGAAAACACCTTGGTGGCTGCAGTGACTGGCAGTGGCTGCAGTAGTGGGGTGATGGGGCTGGTGGCTTCCCCTGATTAGCCTGGTTGCCTCCCACAAAGGGAGGCCAGACTGCAGCTTAGGCCTGCTCCCCAAGGGGAGCAGGGAGCAGGCCTACGCTGTCAGTAGGACACCCCCTGAGGGCTCCCAGTATGTGAGAGGGGGTAGGCTGGGCTGAGGAACCCCCCCTCCAGTGCACAAATTTCGTGCACTGGGTCTCTAATAATTCTATAAAGCAGAATGAGAACACTGGTACCTAACCTGATAAGGACACAAAAGCAGCAAAAGTCTGCAGTTCCTGGGGAAGATCTCCTGCCTTGATTGTTCCACCAAGGCCAACACTAGATATCATTCCCTGTTGTCAAGGTCATCTATCTATCCATCACTTATTGATCCACTCCCATGTATTGGGGAAGTTTACTAGGTGGGTTGGGCAGGGGGGCAGGGAGGAGGCTGTGCTGCTGGAAGAGTTGCATGGGCATCAGCAGCAGCCTCTTAGAAGATGGGCAGAGTTTTTAAACTTCCATTGACTGCTCTTCCTCCTCACATTTAACTTGTTCAGAGTTTTCTCTGAATATTGCCTCGCTGGACATTGCCTTGTCTAGAAAAACTGAGGAGTTCAGGACCTTGTTTACAAAGCCTGAGCTCTCTGCATAGCTCTCCCCACATTGCCGAGTTCACTTGCTTTGGACTGATGAAGCCAGGTTGCCTTTAGAGGATGTGCATTCTGCTTCCCAGGTAGATGATGGCTCACACCACACAGCAGCTCTGAATAGCATAGCCAGCCTGTGCTTCATGAAAACCTACCCTTCAGGGCTTGATCAATCATAGACCAAGGCATCGGAAGCCCTGACTATTTCTCCTTGGGGTAGAGCACAAAAGCTGATGTCACCACATGTGCCTGCTGTCTCATAAAGCAGGTAGTTGTCTCACTTTTGCTAAGTGGAGAGAAGTAGAGGGGGGAGAGACAGAGAAATGCTAATGAATGTATGACAGGTACTTGGAGTTATACACAACCTTGACAAGAATAATGGAGTGTATAAGAAAAAAACATAGCATAGCTTTTTTGAATTTAGATCTTAATGAGAGTAACTGAAATGGAAAATTAGGGGAAGACAAGACGGAAAAAACATTCCTCACAATCTAGAATGATGCTATTGTTCAGAGGAAGTTTCAATGAATCAAATGTATAATATAAATAAATAAAAAGCCTTTCTCTCTTTTATTGTTCAGGGATATTTCTTCCACCCAACTGCAGGCCCTGCCTAGCTATGGGCTGGAGTCCATTCAGACGCTAATTGCCACCTCATCCTATTCTCTAAAAAAATTGCCATCAAGAGAAAAATTTACCAATCTCCTGGATGCTGTATTGACTTACCCCAGCCACTGCTGTGCTTTTAGAAACTTGCCAACAAAAGAGTAAGTAAAAAACAATAAGTAAAACCTGCCAAGCTGTGGCAGCAGCTTAGACATCAAAACACAACTTGTGGAGAGCTCCCTGCCCTTTCACTCCCTGCCTTCTAGGCCATTTTCAGATAGACAAGTATCCTGCTTCCTCCTGAAAACTGATTACAAAGAGTCACTCCATCCTGCAGCTAGAGACTCTGAACCCTATTCTGAGTTAATTGAATTATAGCCTTAAATTATTATGCTATCATAGCAGTTGCAAAAATGGATACATAACTAACATTTCAAAGATCAATTAGCTCTAATCCTTATCAGAGCCAATAATTCCTTAAGAGGTGGTGAAGTATCCTCAAGAGGATAAATTTTACCTAATGTGTTAATCCTATCTAATAAAACAATAATATACAAATTAACCATCACTCCCTCACTCCATCACAAAGATGGTGGTGGCTACGGAGCTGGAAAGAGCAGGAGGCTTGGGTTGTCTGGCGATGGAGGAAGCCAAGCTTCCCACCTGCCCTGCCGGCCCTGAGCTCTGCTCAAGGCAACAAAGTTTCAATTATAGAAGTAATCCCAGATACCTGCTTCCAGCCCGTGGGCATGGCCAGCCTGAAAATGGCCCTCAGCCCCTCACCCAGGCTGGCCAGGCAGTCCATTGGGAGCCCCTACCCTGAAGGGAGTGTGACCAGCCTGAAAACAGTCATCAGCCCCTCATCAGGTTGGCCAGGGACCCCAGTGGGAACCTCTACCCTGAAGGGAGTGTGGCCAGTCTGAAAACAGCCCTCACGCCCTCACCCAGGCTGGCCAGGCATCCCAGCAGGGGTTAGGGTCCCCACTGGGGGACTTGACCAGCCTGCAAACAGCCATCAGCCCCTCACACAGGCTGGCCAGGCACCCCAGTGGGGACCCCCACCATGAAGGGGGTATGACCAGCCTGAAAACAGCCCTCACCCCTGCACCCAGGCTGGCCAGGCATCCCAGCAGGACCCCTCCACAATGAAGGGGTTGTGGCCAATCTGAAAACATCTTTCAGCCCCTCACCCAAGCTAGCCACACCCCCATGGGGTGAGGGTCCCCAATGGGGCGCTTGACCAGCCTGCAAACAGCCATCAGCCACTCAGCCAGACTGGCCAGGCGCCCCAGCAGGACCCCCCTCCCTGAAGGGGCTGTGGCCAGCCAGCAAACAGCTATCAGCTCCTCACTCAAGCTGGCCAGGCACCCCAGTGGGGACCCCCACTCTGAAGGAAGTGTGGCCAGCCTGAAAATGGCCCTCAGCCCCTCACCCAAGCTGGCCAGGCACTCCAGTGGGACCCCACCCTGAACTGGAACACCCTTCAGGGCAAACCAGCCGGCCCCCACCCATACACCATGTCTCTATCCTATATAATAAAAGGGTAATACATAAATTGTCCCTAACAGCAGAACAACTGGGAATGACTGGTCACTATGACACTGACCATCAGGAGGCAGATGCTCAATGCAGGAGCTGCCCCCCTGGTGGTCAGTACACTCCTACAAGGGAGCTCTGCTCAGACCCAAGCTAGGCTGACGGCTGCCAGTACAGCAGTGGTGGTGGGAGACTCTCTCGCCTCCTCAGCAGCACTAAGGATGTCCGACTGCAGCTTAGGCCTGCTCCCCGCTACCCAGTGGACATCTCCCAACAGTTCCCGGACTGCCAGAGGGATGTCTGACTGCCAGGTTAGGCCCGATCCCCCAGGGAGCGGGCCTAAGCCAGCAGGTGGACATCCCCAAGGGGTCCCAGACTGTGAGAGGGCACAGACCGGCCTGAGGAACCCCCCTTAGTGCACAAATTTTTGTGCACTGGGCCTCTAGTCTTTAATAAAAGATAGGTAAAATCCCTACAGCAGGTTTTTTAGTTATTTCTCTCACAGCAGCAGACCATCTTCTGTTTATGAACAGAATCCTAGCCCCCTAAGGACCAGCTTAGGGAACAAAAAGGGCACAAACTCCTGGTTGGTTTGTGTCCAGTGAGGGGCATCTTACTACTTCAGCTGACTCACTCCGATGCAGAATGGAATGGCAGGGTGTGCAGAATTTCCTTCTTTCCTTAAAGCACTGTTTTCCAGATTTTTTTTGACTTTTTTTTTTACTGAGATGCATAGTAGATACCTTTTTTACGTTGTAACCCAGTGCACATAACATATGTAACTGAAGTAAAGCAAAGCAATACTTAACTTTTCACATGGGACATGCTCTGATGTTTTCTTACCTATTTTTTTTGTCTGCTTTATTCCCTGGTTGGTTGTGTGTTTGAAAGGGTTCTGGGTGCACAAAGACAGAAGGGCACATGCAAGGCTTCCTGAGGAAGTGACTTCCACTGAGCCTTGAAAAACAGGTAGGAGTTGGCTAGACAGGTGGAGGAAAGCATGCCACAAAGACAAAACAGTTCCTGTGAAGGCACAAAGGCAGAAGACAGTAAGATGAAAGTCGTTCAAAAAAACTGGGACAGGAAGACTTCTGGGTACACAGAGGAAGATAAGTGAGGAAATGAGGGAGAGGTGGGCCATGACAGGCTCTGAGCGGCAGGCCAAGTTCTTTAGAGGATGGGGAACCACTGAAATTTTAAAGCAAAATTACTCAGACTTCCTTTTATCAAATATCACTCTGGCAGGAGGATGGAGAATGGGTTGGAAGTGAGCAAGCTTGTGAGAGACCAACTAGGAGAAAAGTATAGACAGTGGTTTATGATAAAGCTGACTCTGAACACCACTTTTGTGGCAAAGAGGTCACAACCTTCCTGAAATTACTGGCATGCATGAACTTTAGTTCAGGGTTGTTGTTTTTATTCCAGTAGATGAAAGAGATTACTTCTGGGTATAAAAAGGGGGAGTGGATTATGCAATTATGGACCAGCATCAAAGTATAATGGGAATGTAGTCACATAGGAGTTGTCTTGAGTGGGATTAACTGACTCCTTCTGTGTCCCTAAAGCTCGAAACCTTGGATGCTAGTGAGGATGCAGAGCCTGAAGCTGGGCCAGTGGATGTTTGCGCAATCTCTGAGTCACCCTCTGCCCTGCAGCTGCTAAGTCAGGATAATGCTCACAGCTGCCTGGGCAAAGGGCCCCAAAAACTTCCTTGGTATCTATGATTAAAATTTCAAAAAAGATAGATGAACCCCGCTGCTATTATCTGAAGGACAAGAACAACCACATTTCATGTTACTGAAAACTGGTACACACAGAACCTCTTAGTGTCAGATTAGAGATAGCACACCATGTGCACACACACATGATTTTATTTAAATTTCAAGATGTATACTCCTCACCCTAAATAACAAGTCTGATTATTTAAAATGAGTCTAGTGGGTCAAATAGTTCATATATATTCTCCATTTTCCTGCTTGTATACAGTCATTCCTAAAAGAAACTAACTCTTTTGTTAATATTGGTAAGGATAGTGTATAGAAATGCCTCGTTCAGATTGCCTCATATCTCCTTCCTCCTTAGGGAAGACTGAACTTCTCATAGCCTGTTGTCCTTTCTTCTACTTCTTCCTCAACTTTTCCTTTGTTTCTCCCTTTGGATTCATTTCAAGAATATAAGCATATATTCCTTCTTTAATTCTTTGCCTCCACCCTCTCCCCCTTCTATTGGCTAACTGCTAAAAGGGAAAAATGAAGGAAAAGAAGCACCCACTCCGGGGGTGAGGAGGGGAGCAGAAAATTCACACAATGTCAGGTCCAGTATCTTCAAATCCTTATAAACGAGATTCCCAGTTAACAGTTCAAAGCCATGAACTCTGAAGGGTTTATTTGTTCATCGAGGCCAATGCAGTGAGGAGAGTGGCAAGAAGGAAACCTTAATATACCATAAAGGCAGCTTTTAATGAGCATTGAAAAAACTGTGATTCAATCTGACAAATTTTTAAGTCTTTTCCTCTCTAGAGCCCACACGAAACACTTAGCATTCAAGCATTTTATCAAAGCTGGAGGCACTTTAATGACAATTCAGAAGCCTCTGCTCTCTCCCCAGGAACCGTTTCAGCTAGGACAATAGTGCAGAACATGAAGCTGGTATAATCGGCAAGGAATTTAGATGAACAAAGCATAAATAGACATGATCAGATTTAGTTTGAAGACCAAAAGATCAACTGGTATTTTTTTCCATCTCTTCTCTTTCAGGCAGAATTTTTCATTTTCCATTTTTGAAAACTTTTCTAAACAATGTGAAAGCACAGCAAGGAAACCAAATAATGAAACCCTGTAAGTATTGCATGCAAAGAAACTCAGGAAGCCCTATCTCATTCTGCATGTCCCTTATTAGTATTATCAGTGTAACCATTTTCTTTCAATAAAAGTCCTGGTTGGGGGGATGTTTGGGAAGCATTTTAAAATAGCTTTAAAATGAGAACTTTTCTTTGCAAGTGGCATCCAGTTGATCAGGTATCTCATCCAACTGGTTTAAAAAAACCCTCTATAAATACCTACATATTCATTCTACAATTACATTAAATTCTCAGAAATCCAAATTTTATTTGCAAGTATTTTAATGTCATTAAGAGCTTGAGTAAAAATTTAGTTCACTAGGAATTTTCACTAGTGATAAGGTCAGTATCCCAGCAAGATCAACCAATGGCAGATACAGCTTCTAGAATTAGCCACTTCCTTCCAAGACACCTAGGCCACCTTGACCATCCGCTCTGGAGCTCAGTATTACTCAGCCTTAATGCTACCACTAGCATACACTGGATGGGAGCTGTTACCATTCTACTGACTGATTTTTTTTAACGTTTTCCTGGATGCCTTGGCATTTCACATACCTCCAAAGGTAAAAAAGCATGCTTCAGAAGATAACCCCAGTGTTCCCAGGCCACATCTACTACGATTTAGAATTTTGATCATTCCCCCATGTGTCCTTCAGGCTACAAAACCAGATGCCCTTCTAGGATATCTTGCCAATCTCCTGTCCCTCTTCTACATCTTTTTTTTCCCTTTTCTTTTCCACTATCAATCTACAAGTTATAGGCAGCAGGGTAGTATGATGGAAGGACCCTGGGTCTCGTAGCTCCTCAGAGTTGGACGCCAATCCTTGGCAGTAATGTTCCTATAATGCTGGGTATTCCTGATCAAGACTTATGTTTGTGGGGCCTTTTTTCACCTGTAAGGAACAGCAGAAACACGATCTCGCTTTCAGAACTGAGTTGAAGAATGTGACAGCATCAAGGGTACATTATAAATAATATACTCTGAATCATTTTCTGGTTCTTTTAATTAGATCTGTCACCATCTGGCCTCCGGTGTTTCTTTTTCTCACTCTTCCCACTCTTCCCTCTTGATAGCCTCCCTATCTGTCACCTTCCACATTATTCTTTTGCGATTGTACAGCTTTTTTCTCATCAACAGGAAACCACTTCTGGGTACAGCCAATGGTAGCACCAAGGGATGGTTTGGGGGAGGGGAAACTGTAGGTCCTTCTCAATAACTCTCATTGGCCCCCACCACAGGCCTTCCCAAATGAGCATACAATCTCGTTTGCTAACACTGCTTTAAAACAAGTCCTCTAATCTCCACCATCCCCAAAACTACCTGAAATTAATGTCATTTAAAAAAAATGTGCTTCCTGCAAAAACACTTTTATGATAAATCCCCGTTCTCCTTTTCCCACCAGATTGCTGCTATTCCTACGACCCTGGAGTTTAGAAATTCTAGAGCCAGCCACTAAGCCTTACCTGCTCTCTCCAAGAATTAATGGTGTGCTTACTGATATGGCTTCCCACTGTTCTACAATCCCCATTTCTTCTCTTTTCTTCCTTCATTGTGGCTGGAGCAGTGGTGCTACTGCTCCTTCTTCCTCAGACTCAATATCGATAAGCCTATATGAGTCCATTCACATTCCCTCCATAAGCTTTAGTACTTAACACAGCTCCGTGCTGGGTTTTGTCAATAAGCACGATGCTGCCCTCAGGAGCCATTCCAGGCCACAAATGTAAGTAGCAGCAGAGGGATATTTGGTCTGAAGATAAATCACCAAGGAGAATATTGCTAGACATATGCCCAGTAGTGCAAAAGAAGGGGGGGGGAGATTGGGCAAAGGACCAGGGGAGTAGGAGAGGGAATGTGGCTGACCTCTTATTAATATTAAATGTATTCAGAATTTTTAGAAGTTTTCTAGAAGCCAAAGCAGTTTTGCTAAAGGGAAAGGGATAAGGGAAATTAAGGCAGCAATCGTTTGAAAGTTTACACTTGATTTAATACTTTATTTTGTAGGAATCATCCAGGGAACTTGTTTAAAATGCAGATTCCTGGGCTCTGTCCCTAGAAAGTTTGATTCTGGATTTGAAGGCAGGAATCTGTATTGTACAGACACCCTGGTGATTCGGATGGAAGTGGTCCAAGGACCACACTTTGAAAAAGGCTGATTGGGAGCTGGTGAAGTAGAGGAAAGGCCCCTGAACTATGGGTATGCAGACCCAGTGTTGCCACAGGTGCCTAGTGCTGGGGATCTTAGGCAAGCCACTAACCTGCTTTAATCTCGGTTTCCTTAACAATAAAATGAGGGGGTCAATGAGATGGTCTTAAGGATCTTTCTCATGCTAAGAAATAACCTGTTTTCTTTAACCACGCTTTATAATCACCCTCTTTAAAGATGAAAAAGATAAATAATTATATTGATGTGCATGAATTGAGGACTTACATTTCATAATGAAACATATGAGGTTCCTTTGCAGTCTTCTGTGCATAGTAGCAGAGCTTCTCCAGTTACAAATTCCTATCTATGAATTCTAGCACCTTTTTAAAGTTCTGGGTCATAGATTTATTTTTCTTTTTTTAAACCTGTGCTCTTTCATTTAAGTAATTATGCTGCTCAAATATATCACTCCAGCCACTCACTCAATTAGGTACACACTGCCTCATGTGGCACATGAGAAGCTACATTTTGAAAGTAGAGAAAAATGCTTGTTTAATGTGTGAGGAACCCTCAAGTGTGATACCTAATTGTAATGGCCCTGACAGAAAAAAAAAATTATGACTAATTCTCCAGTTCCCAAGATTATAGCAGCAGACGGTGAGCAAAGTGAAAATTTGTTGAAAATCCTACATGCATCATACTGTACACAGTGATTGTCCCTTCCTCTCAGAGCAAGGATCACTCTGGTTTATTCATTGCACATACATTTACTGAATGAATACTTGAAGCAAAATTGTGTGAGGCAATGAGATTTCAGAAATAAATAAAACCTAGACCCCTGCCATCAAACAGCTAATAAACTATTAAACGCATCATTGCATAAAGGCAATGTGGTTTGATAATTACAATAGTATCTAAGTGCAGCCACAGGGGAGAGATGGGGTAATAAACTCCTTGGAGGTGTAGAATCAAGACAGAATCATAGAGCCTAACTTTAAGGATGGGGAGGAATTCACCAGAGAAATGAGAGGGATGGGAAGGGAAGAAGAAACAGCACATATGTACAAAGACAGAGAATGAAACAGAACTTATTCTAAAAGCCACTAGTCACTTCATGAGACCAAAAGGACAACTGCATAGAGGATTTGTGAGTTATTTTAAGAGACTCTAATATTCACTGAACACTATATACGTGCCAGGATTTATTCTAGACATTCCACGTGTCAGTGCACTTAATCCTTAGTATGACCTTACCAAGGAAGGTATGATTATTGCCCCTATTGGCAAATGAAGAATTTGAGGCACAGAGGTATTAAGCAACCCTCCCGGTTTTCCAGGTAGTCTTGCTTCAGAGCTCATGTTCTTAATGGTGCGGCACTACTGCTTCCCGGAGAAGGAATTGGAGGAGGGGGCAGATCAAGGAGGGACCTGGAGGTCTTCACAAGGAGTCTGGATTTTATCCCATAGCCAGTGAGATCCTAGGGAACGTTTGAAATGACAGATTTGTGCGTAACAAAGGCCACTCCAGGAGGAATGTACAGGTGGACTGGGTGACAGCTAAAATTGGAGGAAGGATGCTAGGAAGAAAACAAATGCAATTGTCCCTTAAAGAAGATGAAAACCCTCCACTCAAACAGTAGCAATGGGGTTGGGAGGGAGTGGCAGAGGTGAGACTGTTTCTTCCTTAGGGTCAGAGCCCCTCTTCAAGCCCCTCTCTGAATTGAATACATGCCCCTAACAAGTACCTATTTTCACAATTTCTTCCTATTGCACATGACTGTATTCTTCCTCTGCTTCTAGGGTTCTAGTGATCCATCTTTGGTTTCTATTTCTCTCTGGGCTATTGAGTTAGCAGAGACTAAGGTACAAGTAAGTCCACCACTAGCTGACTACATCAACAATGTGAGCCTTCCAATTCCATTTGTGTTCTACCACAAACAGCTTCAGAGCAGTTTGGGTGACAACTATGAGATAAATAGCTACAAAAAATAGCCAAGAAAGAATTCCTTTCATATTTAGCAAGCATATATTGTCTCTAAATTTTATTTTCCAAAGAAAATCGTCCTCTGTAAACAGCTTCATTAAGTCTTTGCATCAATGTATAATATATTTCCTTCTTAAGGAATGCCTATATCAATTCAGAGTTCTCAGATAATTTAACAAATAAATGTAAGACTGAGACTGTTGTGGCTTTGTTTCCTTTTACTTCTTAGGCTTTAAAAAACAGTAAGAATTATTGTTGAATTTTTTTAAATAATCAGAATCATAGAAAATCCCTTAAGTTTACATTGAGCCTAAATATTCTTCTTACAGTTATTCTGCCATCTTTGCTGACAGTGAACTGAGTGGCTGGGATTATGACTATGGTTTCTGCTCACCCAAGACAGTCCGATGTGCTCCTGAACCAGATGCTTTTAATCCCTGTGAAGATATTATGGGCTATGACTTCCTTAGGGTCCTGATTTGGCTGATTAATATCCTAGCCATCATGGGAAACATGACTGTCCTCTTTGTTCTCCTAACCAGTCATTATAAACTGACAGTACCCCGTTTTCTCATGTGCAATCTCTCCTTTGCAGACTTTTGCATGGGGCTCTATCTGCTGCTCATTGCTTCAGTTGATTCCCAAACCAAAGGCCAGTATTATAACTATGCCATAGACTGGCAGACAGGAAGTGGGTGTGGAGCTGCTGGCTTTTTCACTGTATTTGCAAGTGAACTTTCTGTCTACACCCTCACAGTCATCACACTAGAAAGATGGTATACCATCACCTATGCTGTTCAGCTGGACCAAAGGCTACGATTAAGACACGCCATTCCGATCATGCTTGGAGGATGGTTCTTTTCTACCCTAATTGCCATGTTGCCCCTTGTGGGTGTCAGCAATTACATGAAGGTCAGCATTTGCCTCCCTATGGATGTGGAAACCACTCTTTCACAAGTCTACATATTAACCATTTTGATACTCAATGTGGTGGCCTTCATCATCATTTGTGCTTGCTACATTAAAATTTATTTTACTGTTCAAAATCCAGAGCTGATGGCTACCAACAAAGATACAAAGACTGCTAAGAAAATGGCAGTTCTCATCTTCACGGACTTCACCTGCATGGCACCTATCTCTTTTTTTGCCATCTCAGCTGCTTTCAAAATGCCCCTTATCACAGTAACCAACTCTAAAGTTTTACTGGTTCTTTTTTATCCAGTCAATTCTTGTGCCAATCCATTCCTGTATGCGATTTTCACAAAGGCATTCCGAAGGGATTTCTTTCTGTTGCTGAGCAAATTTGGCTGCTGTAAACATCGGGCTGAACTTTATAGAAGGAAGGATTTTTCAGCTTATACCTCCAACTGCAAAAATGGCTTCAATGGATCAAATAAGCCTATCCAGTCTACGCTGAAGCTGACCACATTGCACTGTCGATATACAGTTGACGAAACTTGTAAAGAGTGTTAACTGTTCATCAGTAACCACATTATTGAACTATACTTAAAAATGTAGAAATTATCTGTGCCAGTAATTTTAACAAAGAGTTAGTTTTAGGAGGTTATTTATTCTTAGGCACATTAGGCAAAGAGAGACCTATACTGGGCTCAAAGGATGGTCCATGACCATCACCAGCCTAAACACTATTTGTCTGTTACATGATAACAGAGAATACAGAATTTGGGAGTGTTTAGAAACTTTTACAGCAATTTTGATAGAGTAATCTTATGTCTGTTGAATCTACTATTTAAAAAATTAGGTGGCATTTTACATCTTTGATTTTTTTTCTTATTTTATCTTTGTAGTAATTTTATTGCATTTTATAAAAATATTAGTCCATAACATTAGAAATTTAAAATAATTTGTCCTTTTCTTCAGATAGTTTGAGAAATACACTCTAGAGATGAACTGTCCAATTTGACAGCCACTAGCCATATGTAGCTAAATTTAAATCAAATCAAATTAATTTTAAAATGTAGTTCCTCAGTTGCACTAGACACATTTCAAATGCTCAGGAGCCACATGTGCCTAGTGGTTACCATATTGGGCAGCACAGATGCAGAACATTTTCATCATCATAGAAAATTCTATTGGATAGTGATGTTTTAGAGACTTTTATTCATCCCCTATTGTATTCTATTGATAAAAACTTAATGTAAGGTAAGCATCTAAAAGCACTTTTCAGCCTCCTTTCTTGGTTTAGTGTTTAGTCTCTAAAGATCAATGAAACATTAAATAGCAGACTATAAACTCCATATGGATAGTTTTCCTATCTCAATGTTGTTTTCCCATCTATTAGCTCAAGATCTTGGCAATGGTATGCAATAAGTGTGCTGAATTACACTGAAATTACAAAATCTATAAGGACTTTTCTTTCAAGAGCCCCATCTTTTATTTAAATAAAATATTTAAATATTTAAAAATATTTACCTTTATGCCCTGGCTCAGTTGGAGTGTCATCCTGTGCACTGAAAGACTGTAGGGTTGATTCTCCATACCTGGGTTAAGGGTTTGATCCCTGGTCAGGACACGAATGGAAGGCAACCAATGTTCTCTCTGCATCACTATTTCCTATCCTTCTCTCTCTCTGCCCTTCCCCTTTCTCTAAAAATCAATAGGCATATCCTTGGGTGAGGATATAAAATAAAGTAATAAAAAAAATAAATAAAATAAAAATATATAACTTTTATCCTTTTTATCTTTTGAAGGATGGTATAGAAATATATATATATATTCTATAAAAGCGAAATATTAAAATTAACCGTTTCTCCGAGACGGGTAAGCCACGCCCACCAGTCAATCAGAGCGGCTGTATGCAAATTAGTCCAGCCAACATGGCGGCCGCCACTCACAGACCTGAGTAAACAGCCCTTTCCATTGCAGCAGGAGCGAAAGTGAAGCTGTGCCCGCTCAGCTCAGCTCCGATTAAACTGCCTCTAGCAGTTTTGAAACAATGTAACAATCATAGAATCCTCCGGAGCTGAAGGAAAGAGCAGCTCCGGCCTAACCAGTAAAAGTAACAATTGTTTCATTATAGACGCTGCGAGGTGAGGCAGAGGAGGCTTCAGTTAGTTAGAAGGCTGCCTTAAAGGAACAGTGTATCAATTATAGAAGATAACCCCAGGCCTTCAAGGAACAGTATC
>PVJC01027018.1:0-23556 GCA_004026665.1 Murina feae | reverse complement strand
AAGGGAGTGGACTGACAATTTTCGGGGGTTAAGGGTGTTGGGGATGCGTGAAGAGACTGGACAATAATTGTACACCTATGGATGAGGATAATGGGGGGGGCAAGGTCAGAGGTTGGGGTGGGAATTGGGAGGAGGGGAGCTATGGGGGAAAAAAGAGGAACAACTGTAATAATCTGAACAATAAAGATAAATTAAAAAATAAATAAATAAAACCTTCCTTTAATTTTTAAGTTCTTAAAATACTTTTCCCTGTTTATAACTTCAGCAAACAAAATTATAGCAAACATTTTTAAGGATGCCTTTGGTTAATATTTATTTGGTTAATATTTGGTCCAATTAATAAGCTTAATTAGGTACATTCAAACATTTAAAACTATATTTATAAATTTAATATTTGCAATTTCTTTTTTGATTCCTCAATTGTTTAACAAACAAAATCTTACCAACAACTTTAAAAACCACATAAATCTAATAAGCTAAACTAATAAATATAGTAACACTCATGCTCTAATTCTACTAACACCATACATAAATTTATTAAACTTTCAACTTACATCACAAGTGTAACTCAATTACTCAATTACACTTTTTAATTGGAATTATAAGTCTCACCTTTCCTCTAATAGATCAAATTCTCTTCAAGATCATAAAGTAGTTAAAATGCCAAATATGCATAGAATATTCCTAAAACAAAAGAATCAACACTGTAGATTTATTTTAAAATCTTTTCTATAGTTAGTTTTAAATCTTTCTGGGCTTACCAAAGTTTCCCAGAGTGGTAGTCTCCAGACTTCTAGAAAACAATCACCTGGAATGTTTGCTAAATACACAGATTCCTGGGCCCCTAGCCAAGTCCACTGAATCTGCATTTCCAAGGAAAAGACCCATTGGTCTGCATGATTATTAAAAAGCCCATGTTAATCTTACCACAGAAGTTGGGAACCCCTTCACTGAGGGGAAAAATTGCTCCTCAGACATCTGTGCACCAAACTTTGGGCAGACTTTGACTAGATTCCTATGGACAACTCGAAAGGTACCACCTTCCTTAGAGGTGTGACATGTCACTGCTTAAGATTTCAAGTCAGAGTACAGCCCGTGGGCTCCATCGCGGGAGTAGACTTTGCATTTTTCTGGCTCTTTAGATAACATAACTGTCTTCTCCTCCTGGGTCTAAAGAACTTTGTCATTTTTATGTTTCTCCAGGCTGTTACCCTTCATAGATACTAAAATGCTGCTCCATGGAGCCCTGTCTGACCTCTCAATCACAACTTCCAGGTCACTCTACTGTCAGGTTCCAAAGTGGTGCCCTGATTCTAGCCCTTCCCCCTCCACACAGTCTCTAGATGATCTTCCCAAGACGCAAGACCAGGGCCCTGGCCTGCCTCCTCCAGAGAACATGTTCGCACTGGTTCAAGGCCTGGCCCACTAACGCCTGCCTTCCTTTCCCCAGCTCCATCTCGGGCTGCTCCCACCAGGCCCCAGCCCCATAGAACTCCCTGCTGCTCTCCAAAGGGCCTGCTCAGGCCCACACTCGGAGCCAAGCACCTCTGTGCACTCTTCAGAGTCAAAGCAACATCGAAGCCCTTAAACCCATCGCAGGCCTTTGCTCTTGACCATTTCCTTTGCCTGCAGCGCCCTCTTCTGGCTTTGAAAGTCAGTGTCTCCCCTCCTCTAAAGCAATCCTGGACTAAAGTCAAATCCATTCCCCCCCTCCCCCCCTCCCGCCCCACTGAATCCCACTGACCTAGCGAATCCTTCCGTTTGCGCACATGTACACTTGTTTAGGTATACAGAGCTCTGTGAGGCCGGGAACCCCTGTGACTTTTGTTCTCCACGAGGCCCAGCACCATGTAGAGCCAGGCTCACTCACTGACCAATGCCTCCCTCTCTACCCCAGTTCCCTCAAAGACAGGGCTCTCCCTGTACCACCCAAGACCTCTTTCCTGTCCTGGGCTCAGAGACTGTGTGGTGTGTGTGTGTGTGTGTGTGTGTGTGTGTGTGTGTGTGTGTGTGTAAATGTCATTAGGTTGGAAAAGAACAGTTTAGCTGCTTCCCTGAGGATCCCTGCCACATGCCCCAGGGGCCTAGACAGCTTCTTCCCCCAACAAGTGTGACCAGTAAGGGTGGCCACTGGCCAAGACCTTTGTTCCACGGGGAAGTGCAAACAGGTGCCCGTGATCAACAGATCTTACCAAAGATGCCAGCTCTCATGGCCTGTGTCCCACCCTCCACCCACACCGCCCGGTAAGCTGAAAAGTGTGCAAAAAGCCTGGGTGAGGCCCACGGTGGCGCTGTCTGCCACACCGCTGGCTCCAGGGTGACCTGTGGGCTAGACTCTGCCCCCTGCAGTTGTTGCTACTGTCATCCCGGTCATGACCCAGCCCTAGGACTTCTGGTGTCAGGCTGGTGGCTGAACGCTTTCGTACATCGGCAGCAAATATCCACTTTTCCTTCCCGCTTTCTGTGTGAAAATGCAGTAATCTCCGTGAAACTCAACACTGGACAGAGAGGGCCGGCTTCAGAACTGAGCCTGCCCGCCTGACCTTTCTTTCTGGGGGGAGGGCAAGTCCTCGCCGGGATTTTAAGCCTCAGTGACAATTTATTTCTACTCGGGCCCAGCGTTGAACGCTCAGGGGACAGGCTTTCATTTAATGCCTCCCTAGGAGAAATGCTGGGAGGTTGACAGCACTTCTGGTCAAGTGTCCAGTGTTTGCCAAAAGAGGAGCCAAAAACCGTCTGCATCAGAAATGCTGGGAGGAGGGGCACTTTGCTAACATGCAGATTCCTGGGCCGCCGCCCAGACCTTCCAGCGCTGAACTTCCGGAGAATGGGCTCCAGAAATCTGCCCAAATAACAAGCCCGCACGCTCACCCCCAGGTAATTCTTGTGCTCATGCAAGTTTGCACCACACTGCCTGCCTAGTCCAATAGCAACAAAACCAACATGCTTCACTTTCCTAAAGCAGGAAGGGAAAACACACGTCTGTCCCACCGTCCAAGGGTCAGCAAAGTAAAAATCTCACAGTCATTAAGCTACGTCCATGTGAGTGCCATGGTGTTTCCTTTGTTTCCACAAGCCCTGTGCAGTGTGGGTGCACATGTGTGGGTGGGGGTGGGGGTGGGGGTGGGGGTCTTTGACTTCAAGGCAGTTACAGTGGAAGATGCAAAGGAGGAGACAAGAGGAGGACAATGAGAAGGAAAAGGGGTATCCAGTGAGACTCCTGCACAGACAGCCCGCAAGCCCACGACCCTTCATCCTGTAGCATCATGGGAAAGATGAAGACTGAGGAGGGGCCTGGATATAAAATCCCACAGCACAGTGGGAGTGGGTCTCAAAAACTCAATATTGGGTGAAAAGAAAGCATCACAGAAGAATAATACAGTAGATTTCCATTATTTTTTTTCTTTTGTTAATTCTCACCCGAGGATATTTTCCCATTGACTTTTAGAGAGAGTGGAAGAGAGGGAAAGACAGAGAGAAACATCCATGTGAGAGAAACACATCGATTGGTTGCCTCCTGCACAAGCCCTGACCAGGGCCCGGGCCAAGGAGGAGCCTGCAACCTAGATACATGCCCTTGATCGGAATCAAACCCAAAACACGTTGGTCCACAAACCAATGCTCTATCCACTGAGCCAAACCAGCCAGGGCCACGTATATGCATTTTTAAAACCAAAAAGCATATTGTATAGGATTCACACTCAAGTAAGACTGCAAAGGAAAGATGCTCTGAGACTCAGGATGGGCCCCTGCACCACCTCTGGGAGAGAGAGCAGGGCATGTTTCGGAGCAGAGGAACCACGGGGCAGTTCAAAGGTCGTTTCTATTTCTTACACAGATGGTGGGTACTCAGGTGTGGTCATGTGTGCATACTGCACACCACGTTGCCTGTATAATATGAAATCATGAGCAGCAGGAGCAAAATAAACACGACTTGTTCATCAAATTCTGGAATACTAGGGAAAGATGGCACCTTCTGGAATTTGTGGCAGGTATGGGTTGAGCCAGCAGAAGGAAGACCCGTTTATCAAGGAGAGGATGAATGTTCAGTGCTTGTTACTGACTGCATTTACCTGCAGGCCAGGGATGGGCGGGGAAGCCTTGGGAACTGACTGAGGACAGAAGTGGCTGGTGCCCAGGCTGTGGGGCATGGGCTGAGAGCCATGTAAAGTGGCATTGTCCCATGACAGGGTCAGCAAATCCAAAAGGGACAAAATGGGAAGGGGAGACTGAGGCTGGGAGCTCCCAGGTTGGGCGAGCAGAGGCAGGCAGTGTCCGAAGGGGCCAGCCTGCAGGAATTGGAGCTGGGCCCTGTATGGGACTAAGCAGGGCCTGGTCTGTGACAAGGGGCTGGAAGTGACCAACAGAATGGCATGAGTAGATGTCCCCTCCAGGCGTAACGCCAGCAGATAGAGCCCGAAATGGCCAGGAGCAGGCCTCCACCACCCTCCTCCCCCGCCCCAGGGTGGAACCTGAGATGGCCCCATTAGCCACACACCCTCAGACACAAGGAGCCTTGGAGGGGCCCTGACCCCCCTCCGGTTCAGTGTAGAAATCCCTCTGTAATTTGGGTGAGTGTTCCAGTCACTCAGGACCTCGGAGGATTAAAAAGACAGAGACACGCAGTGTTTGGCTCTGAGCTGTGGCACAGGCTCCTGAGCTGTGCGAGGTGAGCCACGTCCCTCTTTGACCCACCAGGTTAGCAGGACAGTGGGTCCAAGCCAGTGAGCAGGACAAGGTCCACTCAGGGGACAGTGTGGTGGACACAGAGGGGTACCAACCTGATGCCCCTCAGGGAAGGACTTGTTGCCGTCAGCAAACAGACTCTTGCTTCTTGGTGGGGACCATGACACATCAAACCCTGCCCACGGCACCCACCCGCCAAGAACTCTGACGGGCCATATATGCCTGTGTGGCTGGCTCTGCCATGCCTGCTTCGCCGTGTGGCCACTCCCTCTGTCCAGTCCTGCTTCCCCTCCCTGCCCTTCACAAGTGTTCATCCCTGACCAGTGTCCCGCTCACCAAACTCCAGCTCAGTGCCTGCTTCCAGAGAGCCCTGCGGGCCGCAGAAGGGGAGTCTTTACAATAGATTTAACCAAAGAGGAGGTGGTTTTAGCAAAGGAAACAAAAATGTGGGTGAAAACCTTGTTCACCACAGCCTTTGCCAGGGCCCTGGCATTGCCCTAAGAGTTCCTTCAAAACAAACAGGAAGGGTTTTAAGAGAGTCCTCTGCACGTCTCCCGCCTGAGCACGTTGCTTCCATGAGCAGCCCAGAGTGGGTGACACTCCAAACATGCTCGGCTCCTACCGTGGGTGGGGCTGGCACCGCTCCCTGTGGCCGGGCCCAGCGCCCCTCTTCTATTTGTTGGTGCTGGAACGGGATTTGCCAGCACAAGCCAGCAGAACCTGGCAGTTTCCACTCCCTTGCAAAGGGCTTCCTTGCGAGTTTGGTCTCTTTCTTACTCCCAGAGCTCTCACAAGTAGCGACTCCCTGGTTCTCCGCCTTCTGGACCCACATGTTTGCCCTGGACCCATTTCGCACAATGAATTGTGCATGGTGTGCACGGCTGTAGACAATTCTGGGGTTGCTGGCCAGGGGTCATTTACTTATCCCCTGCATTATTAATCTCTATTAATAACAGAACAACCGCCAGCATTCCTATGAGCTCTTCATGCAGGTTTTTTGGAGGAAGAAGACAGTGCCAGGCCTGCTCCTAGCACCTCCTTGGATGGCTGCTGGGTTAAAGCACAAGGAGTGATCAATCTTCTTTTATCATCCTTCTCTTCCTCTCTAAACAAATCCATTGCATTAGTTTCCTATTGCTGATGTAACAAATTACCACCAACTTAGTGGCTTATGAGGACACATAGTTCTGGAGGTCAGACATCCAAGGTGGGTTTCTCTGGGTTAAAATCAAGGTGTCAGCATGGCTTCCTTCTTTCTGCTGGGGCTCCAGGGGAGAGGCCACCCCCACCCCCATTTCCAGCTTCTAGGGGTCGCTGGCATTTCTGGATCCGTAGCCCTCCTTCCATCTCCAAAGCCAGTGGTGGCTGAGTCTCCCTCTGCTGCCTCCCTCCTCCATGTGGCTGCACTGGACCCACTGGATGATCAGGATCATCTCCGTTCTCCGGGCCAGCTGATGGGTAACCTCAATTCCGTCTGCAAACTTAACTCCCTTTGCCAGGTAACCTAATATAGTCACAGACTCTAAGGATTAGGGCTTGGGAAAGACATCACTCTGCCTACAACATCTGTTCACTGTAGAGAATTTAAAAATAGAGAAAAAGCATGAAGGGGAATATGTACGCCACTTCCAATCCCACTTCTCAGCAAGAACCACCAACAGTTTAATGTGTCTTCATCCAGTCCTCTGTTCATGGGTTTTTTTTTGTTTGTTTTTTGTAAGCTAAGTTTGAATAATAATACTACATACACTGTTTAGTATTTTTCCTTAATATGTATATTTTACTACATTAAATATTTTACTACATTTTATTTATTAATGGTTATCTAGCATTCTACTACGTGGATGTACTAGAATCCATTTAACTAATTTCAGTTAACCCTCTAGTGTATGACACATAATTATCACTAACTTTTCTTTATGCCGAGTAGCCCTGAGGTAAACATCCCTGGAGCCACGCCTTTGTACACATTTTCTAAAGGTACCCCAAAGACTGGGTGCCCACATCAGTTATCCTCCAAAGCAGCACATTTTTAAGGATGAGAAAAAGGGTAACCTTCAAAATTAACAGCAACTAATAGCTACCAGTAATCCAGGACGGCTCTGGCATGATTCACGCTGCCGGCTGGCCTGCTGAAGTGCTGCACGATTCACACTCCCCTGGCAACTCCCAAGTATCCTTGCCAGCACTGCCAGCCCTCCTCCCCCGCCCCAGCCCCAGCCCCAGTCCCAGCCACCGAAAACTGAAAACCACACGGAGGAAAACCACTCTCCCTCTCCCTGGAGAGGTGGCCCTGGAAGGCCTGTTGCTGGCAGCAGGGAGGAAACAGCTAACTCATTCTTTGCCCTGGTTGCCAATTTTACTCCAGGTGAGCCTATGGGGGCTTCTGATCCAGGTACAGGCTGGGTTAGCTGTGAGGCAGCTGTGACCGACCTGCCCGCCCTGTGCACAGGCCCGGTACAGGCTCAACCTGAGGCAGGCCTTTCCCAGAGCCAGGCAGGAGGCCAGGAGCTCTGTGACAGCATCGTGTTATTACTGCACAAACTTACCTGAGCCAGGGACACTGACCCTGAGAGAGACGCCGGCAAGAGCTCAAGGCTGCCTCAGCCCGTTTCAGAAATCACAAAAACTACAGGACTCAGTTCACGGGGAGATTCTGACCTTCCGATGGAGACTTTGTTTAGTTTTCAGACTTTGGTGGAGGTCATTTGACTGTGGCCACCAAGGTTAGACAATGTGCTCTGGAAGCTTCCCACCCCCACCCCTGCAGCTGCCGTGGGCGCTGGGAGTGCAATCCTGGAAAAAACTTACCACCGCAGACTCCTTGCTGCAGGCATTTCTGACCTGTGGAGTCAACTAACCTGATTAAACCAGTTACCTTGTCCACCCAGAGGCCAGTCGGAAGACAAGTGGCTCATGCTTGTTGACTCCTGCTGGGAAAGCAGACCCACGCAGGCCCTGGGAGCAGTTGTACTTACAAACAAGCGGTTCCCTGCCTGCAGGGAATATAAGCCTCCACAAATGAGGAAAGAAGCTTGGCACCCGCCCCCTGCTCCCAAACAATGTTCCAGGGGATGTTTTTTATAACCTGGAAAATGGGCAGAGACACCTGGGAACTTTCCTGTGTTTGTTAAATGATCAAACGAAAGAGCAGGCCAGCCTGGCCCAGAGCTGGCTCATGACCGGACCTCTACAGCCTGGGCTTGCTCTCTAAAAGAAATGGTCTTTTTTTATTTCAGCGTTGACGTCAGAGGAGACATGCAGTTGGAGTTCTGGGCTGTTGGATGTAAGCACAGGCAGCGTTACGGGATTAGCATGGGTCACAGGAGGGAACCCGGCAATTTGGGGGAAAGAAAACACTGGCCCCGCCTGTGAAGCACTTTGGGTTTCTCACATCACAAGTCCAAGCCAGTCCGGCTCAGTGCATAGAGCAGCGGCCCCGTGGGACTGAATGGTCCCAGATTAGATTCCGGTCAAAGGTACGTACCTCGGTTACCTTGGTTGCAGGCTTGATCCTCCGCCTGGTCAGGGTGCTTGCGGGAGGCAACCGATTGATGTGACTGTCTCACATTGGTATTCCTCTCTGTCTCTCCCCCTCCTTTCCACTCTCTCAAATAAATAAATAAAATAATGTAAGCCCGTTTTTGTATTCAGACAGATGGGAGCCACAAGGCCCTGAGTCTGAACCTAGAGCATGGCCTCCCCACATGCTCTGGGGGACCTTGGCAGGTGGATTCCATAAGGATATCTTTGGATGCCAAACACAGGGGTCACTAGATAAGAGATCAATGTCAGATCTATTCCTGGGCCCTAGACCCCCAGGTTACCTCATGTGTCATCTCCTATAGCAGCTTATCCTGGAGCCACAGCCCCAAAAACATCCACAGGAAGGAACAAGGACTGCCTCAGCCTTTGTTCCTTGACATGTGCAATTCCTTGTCTGCTCAGATCTCCACTGGGCCTTCTCCCTCGCTGCACAAATGTCGTCTGCTTATAAAAGTGTGCCTGCCTCAGCTGGCGTGGCTCAGTGATTGAGCATCAGCCCATGAACCAGGAGGTCACGGTGTGATTCTCGTCAGGGCGCACGCCTGGGTGCACGCCTGGGTTAAGAGCTCGAGCCCCTGTAGATGTGCAGGAAGCAGCCGATCAAAGTCCCTCTCTCTCTCTCTCTCTCTCTCTCTCTCATCGATGTTTCTATCTCTCTATCCCTCTCCCTTCCTCTCTCTAAAATCAATTAAAAAAGCTTTTTTAAAAAGTGTGCCTGACCAATTACCCTCTCTAAAATAGCCTTCCAAATCCTCTGCTTGATTTCCCTTCATTGCATGTTGTCACTTGCCATTATATTAGACTAGAGGCCCAATGCACGAGTAGGCCTTCCTTCTCCTGGCTGCCAGCACTGGCTTCTCTCCAGCCACCTACTGGCACCTGGGACTCGGGCTTCTGTTGGGAAGGACGTCCAGAAGGATGTCTGGTCTAATTAGCATATTACCTTTATATTATTATAGAGACGCATGGACCTATTAACTGTCTCTACAGTTAAAATGTAAGATGCTTTGGAGATGAATGCAGATGTTTTTATTTTCAGCCAGGCCCCCAGGTCTTAGGACAGTGCCTGACCCATAAAAGCAGTACAATAAATATTTGTTGAAGAGTGAATACATCTTAAAGTTAGGGGTGAGTCAAACACCAAATAGCAGGTATGTCACTGGGCAAATATGGCCTCACCTGAGAGACATGTGAAAGAGGTGCAGAGTTTGTAGTGCTTTGAGGACAGGCTGATGAGGGGTGGGGATGCCAAGATTCATGGCTCATGCCCCAGCAGCCTCAGACACCATGGGGTGGGCACAGCCCAGAAGGGGACATTCAGGAAGCAGCCAAAGATTCTCTCTCATCATTGATCTCTCTCTCTCTCTCTCTCTCTCTCTCTCTCTCTCTCTCTCTCTCTGAAATCAATACAAATTATATATGTATTTAACCAGAGGTCATTCTGAAGGTACAATTCGGTTCTAAACTATATTTCTTCTGAATTTTATACTGCTCCATCAAATGACAACTCTGAACGTCCTACAACAGCATTGTTCAAAGGAACATTCTGCAACAATGGCAATGCTCTATTCCTGTGCTGTCCAACGCAGTAGTCAGCAGTCACACAAGGCTTGAAATGCATCATGTGATTGAGGAAGTGAATTTCAAATTTTACGTTATTTCAATTGATTTACATTTAAGTATAAATACTCATGTGGTTTGTAGGAATTGTTTTTGGGTGATGCTATTCTAGAACCTTGTATATAGAAATATTACTCTGGAATATAGAAGAAAAGTGGAAGAGAAGGCAGGAGGGAGCGGAGAGCGCCACACGCCCATGCCCACGCACATGGATGCTGGCTGTAATTCCTTTCACAGCCACAAGATGGCACCATTGCTCAAAGTCTTCATTCTGAAAAGTAATGCAGGCTGGTTTAGAATTTCTGCTCTCCTTTCCTTCCTTCCTTCCTCCTTCCCTTCCTTCTTCCTTCTTTATCTATCTTTCTATCATTATTCTCTTCCTCCCCCCTCTCCCTCCTCCCCTGCTTGTGTCCCCTCTCCTCCTTCAGTACTGACTTTTTGGTGGACTTGAGCAATGTGGTAGCAGAGCCTGTTTGTGAAACTCAGAGCGATAAAGATTCCTGAGACTGATATTTGGCTACACAAACCGCAGTCGTTGACTCACTGGACATGACTGGAAAGGCTGGATGCCCCTGTTTTGTTTTTTTCTCTCCCTGCTGTTACTGGTCCAGACCTGGCCCTCAGCTTGGGCGGCCAGCCGGCAGGGATAATCTTGTTCACTCCCCGCTGCCCTTATCAAGTCCTTTCTCCCACCCCCCACCCCCAACACATTTCTTGGAGGCTTCAGGCCTCACATTCGCTTCTAAGAGTCAGCAGAAAATCTCTAGAGAAACTAGAAACAGGTAGAGAATGTCTCCTGCTGGGGGCTCTGAAGTCTCCTTTATAGTTTAGCCTAAGGAAAGGGAGTCAGTGACTGGGGGATGATGAGTGGAATTTGCGGCATTTTCCTAAGGTTTGTGGAGTTTGGGAATAAATCTCCAGAGATGGGGCAGGGCTGCAGGCTAATTCCAGCGCAGCAGGATCAGGGCCATGAAAATAAGCACACAAAGGAAACTTCAAAGCTCTTCCGCCCCTCTGAATGGGCAGGGGCCTAGGTTGTTAACTTTGCACCAAAAGCCTCTTAAGAGCTTTCAGATGTTCCCGCAGCTCTGGGAATACACAGGACCTGGCCCCTCTCAGTGGAGTCAGGATTCACCAGGGCCCTGAAGGCGAAATCGAGGAGGGCAGAGCCCAGAAGCTGGGGTTTAGCTCTGTTCTCTGGCTTAAGAAGGGAGGCTGGTTTCATCTCTGCAAACCTGAATCTGATCAGTGCAGGAACTCACCCCAGTTCAGTCACGGCTCCTCCCCAAACCTGGTCAAATCCTGACACAGCTACTTTGGAGTCGGGTGTGGTGAGAATCGCTAATGCCGGCATCATGCGCCTCAGAGCCCAGGCGACTCCTTTATCTCTGATAGACACAGGGATCAAAGGAGGGTATTTACGGCTTAGAAACAAACCTCCCATTCTTCCCCCCGGTATAATAAATAATAAGAAGCTCCTAAGCCTCCCTTCCTCACCCATCTCTTCCCTGCTCAATCCTCTCTGTCTTAACTGTCCCTGTACGAAAACAAACCCTTCTCTCTATACTCCTCTCCCTTTTTTTAAGAACTAGGTCAGGTCAAACCACTCTGCCCAGCTCCAGGGAGTCTTGGCTGCAACTGAGCTATGGAGTGGTGCGGATCCCTGTCCAGGGGAGGATAACCTGACCTCAGGCAGGCACCTCCACGGGGAGATTTTAGCATCTTAGCTTTGCCTCGTCAGACTACTTGGGTGGGCTGGATACCAGCCCTGTCTCTTATTCGCTGTGGGATCTTGGGTGAGTCACTTAACATGTATAATCCTTCGTCTCCCAATCATTAAATGCATCTAATTAAATGGATAATAATAGCATCTAAAACAAGCTTATGAGAAATAAATAAGATAAAATATGTAAAATTCTTAGTACAGAGCCTGATACAAAATAATGTCAACTACATTTGTCAATACCTCAGCATCCTTATTTTATTTCCAAGAACCTATAGCTGGAATGCAAACTGAATCATTCATGTCCTTTTTGTGGCCTCTAAGAGGTGCGGGAATGAGGATCCCCCCAGGACCACAACCACCACTGTAACAGGAATCATCTTGTGGAAGAGGGGGTCCTGGGCCTTAAGGAGGCTGTGGGAGGGGCCCAGGTCAGTTTCTCAACCTAGGCACTATTGGCATTTTGGACAAGGTAATTTTTTGTTGTGTGGGGTCATCCTATGAATTTTAGAATGTTTAGCAGCATCTCTGACCTCTACTTACTAGGTGCCATTAGCAACCTTCTATTGTGACAATAAAAATAAAATGTAAAAAACAACATGTCTCGCCCTAATCAGTTTGGCTCAGTGGATAGGGCATCGGCCTATGGACTAAAAGGTTCCAGGTTCAATTCCGGTCAAGGGCATGTACCGTGATTGTGGGCACATCCCTAGTAGGAGGTGTGCAGAAGGCAGCTGATCGATGTTTCTCTCTCATTGATGTTCTGACTCTCTGTCCCTCTCCCTTCCTCTCTGTAGAAAATCAATAAAATGTATTCAATAACAAAAAAACAAAACAACATGTCTCTAGACTTCAACACATGATCCCTGGGGGGCAAAATTGCCCGTGGTTGAGAAATAATGGTCTATGCAGGTGGGGAAGTATGGGGGTGTCCCCAAAGGTACCTACCTGGCTGAGCCAAGCTGGGGAGGCAGGACTGAGCGTGATCAGGAAGGAGACTCTCCTTCCCCAAGGAGGGCTCAGGTTGACCCTCAGAGCTGAGTACAGAGATTGGCCTTGGACCATCCCCCACTCTTACACCCCCCCACACACACACACACACATACACACACTCCAACCCCCTGGTTTCCTCAAGTAAACATGTGGTCTAAGATGTGAACTTCCAGCATTCCTGTCCCCGGAACCAAGATACATAACCCACGGGGCTCCAGAGGCACAGAACACTCACTGAACAAACTTTGGGTCAATTCTCATCTCAGGACAGAGACCAGAACCAGGCCACCTGGGTGTGAATGGATCCCTGCTCTGTAACTCAGTCCCTGTGTGACTTTTTGAGCAAATTGCTTGACCTTTCCATGCCTTGAGACCCTTACTGCAAAATGAAGGCAACAATAGCATTTACTTCAAAGAGTTGTTATGAGAATTAAATGACTTAATATTTATGAAGTGCTTAGAACAGAGCCTGGCATAGCAAGTACTAGGTGTTTCTCAAATAAGCCAAAATCCAACAAAAAGCTACTTCAGACCAGGAGCTGCCACATTCTGTAAATCAGCAGTTGTCCCTACTGCTATTGTAGAAGACTGGAGAAAAACCAAATGACACTTAGATAAATGGAGTTACACAGGTTTATTATGCTGGCGGACTCAGAGGAGGTTGCCTCTCAAATTCTGAGCAAACCAATATGGTGGAAGCCTTTCTTTTATCCCCTTTTGGTGTCTTTGTCCCCAAAACATGGGTTATACTTCTGGACCTTTCATGGGCTTTGCAAGAAGTCCCAGGTGTCAGGGGTCTTGAGACCACACCTAAGAGCCTGGCCTGGAGCCGGTGCTGATCACCCCCTCCAAGGGCTGTGCCATGGTTTATGGCCCCTGTAAAGTGTGAGCATTTAGATAACTGGTCTTACAAGACCAGTTTGTGGAAAAGGGGCAGTGACTTAATTATAGGTTATCAAGAATGTACATTAGATTGCTGGCACAGATTCAGATTGCTAGCCTCCCCCCCTCCCCCAATATCAGGGTTACATTGGAATTAACCTTTTAGCCTTCTCACTACTGTTAGCTGTGGGGTGGGCTCTCAGTTCAGCAACCTCGATCCTTGAGTTCAGCAAAGAAAGAATTCAGAGGCAAGAACTCTAGCACAAGGGAAGTTTATTTAGCAAGTAAAGTGAAAGCACACTGAAGAGAAGAAGCGAGTGGGCTACTCAGAGATTGGCCTTGGCTTTTTAGAAAGAAAGTTGCAGAGGCAGAAGAAGTGAGCCAGCTGGGCTGCATGGACTCAGGACGCAAATTACTCAGAAGGGCCCTTGGAACTTAGGAAAAAGAAAACAAAGGTACACACCTGAAGAAGGAAAGTAGGAAGCTGTCGAGAGGGTATGCACTGGGTCCTTTGTCTCAAGGGTTTTTATCTGTTTCCTAAAGGCAGGAATTTTAAGGGAGGTCTCAGGGGAGGATCTCAATAGAATATTCATCAGCTTTCCAGGTGTATCCTTTAATATGATGATTCATCAAAATGAGCAAGTGTATAGAGTCAGCGTCATGGTCTTCGCTGATTGGTTGGTACTAGGATAGGGTGTAAGATTTAATCGACCCAAAACCAATAAGTTGACCAAGACAAAGATCACGTTTATTGAATGCCCACGGGTGAGGTTCCACGGTCTGGGGGAACAGGCCGGGAAAGTCACAGACACACATGCCTGGCAAAGCTTCTTTATTCTGCTGTTGGACCAATCAGGTTTGTCCGCGGTAGATTGTGGGGGATGATTTATGTTTAAGTGGGGAATTTGTACAACTGCACTTTGGCCATCCTGAAAACATCCCAGATGGCTGTTAATTGTTAAGGAGGGTGTTTTCACAGCAGCAATTTGGTCGTTCTGGTAGGTCCAGTGGCGCCATTGTCAGCCAGGATGTTTTAATCGCATCTGCAGTTTGGCCTTGGGTTGTTTATCCAACTCAGCAGGTGGAATCCTGAAGGTTCCTATCTGCCTAGCCCCCAGACCTTACATCAGGGGCCCTGATACAAGTTGGTTTTACCTGTTCACTTTGTCTGGTTTTGTTGCTTTTCTGGGCCTCAAGCTGAAACACAATTGAGGCCTAGATGTTCCAGTTTGACCAAAACTCTATCTCTGTGGTCAACAGACCAGAAGCTTTGTTCCAGAAGCTTTATTTGATGCTGGTCAGAACCTCATTGTTTTCAGGGCCAAAGGTTAAGGAAGTGGTCATGCAGGGAGAAGGAGGCAGGTGAGTCCAGGTGCTGGGTGGGGCCCGTTGAAACCCACCATCTGTCTCAGTTCCCCGTTCCACTTGCCAAGGAATTTTTATAGCTTCTCACTATCCTGCCTCCCTATGACCAGAGGTCCAGCAGTTTTGTTTCTGTGCCTCCCTTGGGTGCGGGGGCTGTGAATTCCTGAGGCATCTCTCCTACTAGGTGTTGGTTCAGACTGAAAGCTCATTTGCAAGGGCTCCAGAACTTCCTGGGGACTCTGATTGGAGAGTGTTGGGAGGAAAAAAACATTTCTCCTACCAACTTAGGTTTGAGGGATGAGGGTGGGGGTGGGGGCATGTGAATTAACTAACAATAGACAGATTAACAAACGAAAAGGTGAGGTTTGTACGCATACTGAGTGTGGGCACAAGGACTAATGAGTAACTCACTGAATAACCAGAGGTCAAGGTTTATATTCCAATTTAACAAAAGCAGGGGTTAGGGCTTTTGTAGGGTTAGGACGGAAGGGTCTGATGAGACTTGGCGTGTTGACACAAAATCTTTGGGAATGTCCTGGTGCTCAAGGTCAGTGCCTCCCAGACTGGAGACCACCCAGGAGCAGTGGGGGTGGGGTCAAGGCAGCTGGTTTTCCTGACGCTCCAGGTAGTCACCTAAGGGAAGTTCAGGTGGGAGTTAGTCTATCAAGGGAAGAACCAGGGGAGGGAGAAGGAGTAAGGAAAAGATATGGGGGTGAGTGACTGTGACCTTTGGCAGCCCAAATATTTCTGCCTGTCAGAGGAGGCTAACCCCTGGCCAGGAGGCCTTTCCAAACATGCAGTAGGAAAAGCCACTCCGGGTTGCTAAATGCTTCGTGTAGGGTATTTATTGCTGTGTAATAAATTACCCTAAAACGCCATGGCTTTAAAAACAAACGATTAGCATTCCTAAGCGTATCTGTGAGTCAGGAATTTGGAAGCAGCTACGCTGGTGGCTCTGGCTCTGCCTCTGTCAGGAAGCCGCTGTCCTCTGAGCACTTCACAGGAGCTGGAAGGGATGTGTCCACGATGGCTCCTTACTGGGTGTTGACAGGGGGCCCTGTCTCCTCACCCCGTGGACCTCCCATAGGACTGCTTGAGTGTCCTCACAACATAGCAGGTGGCTCCTTCCAGAGTGAGCAGTCCAAGATGGAATCTAAGGCAGAAGTCTAATGGTTCTGTTCAGCTGACCTCGAAGGCACAGCCCATCTCTTCTGCTCTTATTCTGTTGGTCATGCAGAACCATCAAGCTTCAAGGAAGGAGACGGCACAGGGCATGAAAGCCAGGCGGTGGGGATCATTGGGCACCATCTGAGAGCCTGGCTGCCCGATTTCCAGTTCTCTCTCCCAGGAGAATATTCACGTGGGCACTGGCCCAGATGTCAGCCTTTCAGGTTCAGCAAGGAGCACTGCCTCCAAGAAGCCATCCCTGATACCCTCCTGTTTAATTAAGCCGTCGAAGAATTAAAAACTGAGCCAAATGAAAATCAGCCAGGCTTTTATTGGGAGCAAACGGGCGAGTTCACAGGCCTCGGGAAGGGAGAGAGGCCAGTGGAGCCGAGCCCGGGCCGCGTTTTTAAGGCCTGGGGCAGGTAGGTGAGGAGAGGGGTTTGGTATGAGGGAGCGGTCCGTGGTTTGCCGAGGTGTAACTTTCCAGCCTTGCCCAAGACCCCCTGGGTGTTGCTGGCGCCAGGGGGGCTATGGTTGAGCAAGCAGTTTCAGGATCTCAGCATTGTTTCAGGAATCCATCATATTGCCATTTATTGTCAGGGTCAGGTCGGGCTGCACCGGGGGTGGAGGGGTGATTTATGGCTTTCCCCGCCGGGTGAATGCTTGGACACCTTCCATCTGAAGCAGCTGCCCACCTTCATGGTCTCAAACCACCCTCACACTCACAGATCTCTACTATGTGGCCACACTCACTACTTGCTCCCCACTGCACTTGAACCTCCCTGAGGGCAGGCGACAGTGTCATATTCAAATCATACAGGTGCCCAAGCACAGTTCCTGGTGCAGACGCTGCACTGAATATGTTGTAAAAAGAAAAGGGGGGGTGGAGAGGATGGGCTCAGGACAGCATTTTGTTGAGGACAAAGAACTCATCGACCTTTTCCCCTTCATTGCCTGCGGGTGGGGCTTCAGGCAAAACTAGAGCGGTTACTAGAACCGCTCTCCTCTGCCCCTTTACAACCCAAGAAAAGATGGCCTGGACAGTTCTAGTTAGGAGCATATAACATGTTTGAGGAGCAGCTTTTGGTACTGAAGGGACCCAATGAAAAGCTGGGCTGGGGGAGTATCTGTTCCCAGGACATCCTGACTTTGCTGGAAGAGCTGGCGGCTAATAACAGGTGGAAGCCTCCTGTGCCGACAGCCTCTGTGGGAAAATCTTGTGACCCCACAGGTTCCTTGATAGCAGTCAGCAGGGCTGGAAGGAGGTTGAATATCGGTGTTTAAAGAGACTCAAGGCCACAACATGGAGTGACCCCAGAAAGAGATCAGCCATTGGAGAATCACAGGGGACGGAAGGCCCCGGACACTCCACTTCCCCTGGTGCTGCCCCAGGCCACCCGGTGGCCCACTCTGCCCAGAGGCCCGAGACATAGCCCTCGCTGACACCTTTGGGCACACGTTAGACCTCTGATTACTCATGGCCACTCACTCGGTTCTTTTTCCACATGCGTCAGGTTAATATTTTAAATATTAACTGGTGTTTTGTTTTGGTTCGTTTTCTGTTTGCTGAAACCTCGTGTACGCAGAAGGAATGAGCCGTCCCCTTGGTCCAAAGGCACACCATCCCTGTCAGCACCTGCACTTCTACTGACTGTTTTGTTTTTTTTTTACCTCTTCACCCCATCCCCAATCTCATTTTTCTGCTCTTACCATTCCTGTGACTCTATATGTCCTGCTCATCTATATTTCCATTTGTATCCGGGTTCAGTATTGGTATTATTTTGTGCCTTTAAAAAAAAAAATAATAATAACCTTTAGTGTTCTTTTGTGCACATATCATTCTCTTCTCACTTTTTCCCAGTCAAGGTTCTGAGATCTTGAGATGGCTCCAAGTTGACCGAAATGAACATGGGCCAGAGTATTCCCTTTGACCTGCTGAATCGCACTCATCTGCATAGCTCACAGTTTATTTATCTGCTTTACTATCGCAAACTTCTGGGTGTTTCCAAATCTTCGCTCTTACAAACAAGTCTACAAGAACGTATTCACTGGCACATGTTTCTGTGGGGAGCTGGGCAAGACTTTCTCTGGGCTCGGCGTCCAGGGGTGCTGGGCGTGGGACGCTCCCTGTTCCGTTTCACCTCACATCTCCTAGCTGCTGCCCGGAAAGCTGACACCCGTTAACAGGCCCAGGGGTGCTTCTGTTTCCCTTCGCCTTTGGCAGAACTCGACATCATCCAGCTTCTTCACATCAGTTATCCTGACAGGTATATGATCCATATCTACATCTTAACCAAATCTTCTGTAATTTTCCTTCCCAGCCCCAACTGTGTTGTTATTGGAAGTGCCAGGGTGTGCTGTGCTCACTTCCTCAGGGAAGGGGAGTGATGGCTAAAAGCAGGAGTGGAGTGCATGGAAGGGACCAGTCCCCTCCTCCCCCCAATGCCTTTGCAGTACATCTCGGAGAGGTGTGGCCCCTTCCGGGTGATAGGAATGGACTGAGGAGGTGGCAAGAACCCTCTAGAGGTCCGTACCTTCCTCTCCCTTTTTTCTGCTTGACTTTGAAAGAAGTATTTGTCTTACTTCCTGGGTTTTGCCT
The DNA here is from genome assembly GCA_004026665.1 of Murina feae. Lineage (NCBI taxonomy): Eukaryota > Metazoa > Chordata > Mammalia > Chiroptera > Vespertilionidae > Murina > Murina feae. The sequence continues at coordinate 4,975 of PVJC01027018.1, read as the reverse complement.
TTAAAAAAAAAAAACATTTACTTGTCCTCATAATTAATTTTCTAATGGATTTTTCATCTCATGCTTTTGAGTTTCAAAATCCTGGGTTCTCGGGGGACCAGAAAGGATTCTTGGCACAGAAAAAAGATTTGGGAGAAAAACATAGTGAAAAAGAGCAGAAGAGCAAGCGGCTCCTTTGACCCCGCCCCTCGGTGAGGAGAGGCTGGGAGGAGGGAAAGGAAAGTTGCAAACCTGCGTGCTGGTGGCTGAGGCAGGCAGCGGGGACAGAGGGTGCTGCCGGCCTCCAGCAGCAGGGAGCTGGAGACGGGGCTCCTCGGGGGCAGGTGCCGCCCTACAACACTTCTCACCTCCAGCTGGTTGCTGCAGGCCGCCCTTTCTCTTCCAGAGAAGCCAAACTCAGAATGTTTATGTGGAAACTCTCCTCTAATTTTTTTGTAATAAAATAATATAAAAAGGTAACTATGGAAAACTCCAAACATATTAAAAACCGGCAAATTAATATAATGAACCTGCTTGCACTTATCACCAAGTTTCAACAAGTTATCACCTCATGGCTAACTTTGCTTCACCTACCTCACTTCCCCCCACCCTGTATGCGGTGAAGTAAATCCTAGACCCACCATTTCCTGTGTAAAAACAAGGACTCGTGTTTCTAACCATAACACGATGTCATAACTAAATAAACCCCAGTAACTTCACATTAAATAGCCTGTCAGTGTTAACATTTACAATTTTTTTCATGAAGGTCATCGATGTTTATGTGATTTTATATTTTACAGTTTGTTTGAAACAGGATCCAAACAAAGTCCACACATTGCAAGTGATGGATGTTTTTAAGTTTCCTTGAGCCTATAGGATCACTCCCCTCCTTTTTGTCCCTTGCAATGTGTTTGTTAAATAAGCCAAGCCCTTGGCCCTGACTGGGTAGTTCAGTTGGTTAGAGCATCATCTTGATACCCCAAGATGGTGGGTTCAATCCCGGTCAAGGCACGTACAGGAAGCAACCAGTGAATGCATAAATAAGTGGGACAACAGATCTGTCTCTCTCTCAAACCAATTAACATTTTTTCCTAAAAAAAACAAAAACAAAAAAAGCCATGCCCTTTGCCTATAGAGTTTCCCACTGTCTGGGTTTTGCTGATGTCATTTACATGCTCCTCTGTCTTCTGTACTTCCTGCAAATTGGTAAATGGATTTAAAAGCTAAAGCTCTCATAACAAAATGTTCCTACCCTTTTGAAAAGGATCTTTAAATACCATCTGCACCAGACAAAACATCTCCTGGACTGGACGCGACCTGCGTGCTACTAATATGCTGCCTTTAACTTAGTTGTTAGTGGATCATGGGCAGAAGGATCCAGGGTCCTCTGTCCTGAGCTGAGCCCCAGAGACTGCAAAGTCAACACGAACATGTCGGATCCGTAGGCCTTACTTTGCAGACGGAATCCCTCTCAGAGAGGTGGCAAGACCCCAGAGATGGGAAAGGGGTGAGCACCATGTGGAGGCAGACAGGGCCGGTGCGGCCTGGCATGGTGGTTTGCGGGCACTCAAGGCCAGCACAGAGTGGCCTTGTCCCAGACCAGCCAAGGAGCCTCTGCCCTGCCCCACCCCCAGGCCACAGGAAGTCCCCCAGAACTAGGCAGTCAGAGGAAAGGGGGGGAGGGGGCCCACGCGGTTGGGGTGAGGAGCAGGACACCTTGATGGAACCGAGACTGTACTAGAAGTCCAGTTGCGTTCAGGAAAGCAGAAGCTTATGTTTCTTCCTCACTAGAGTTTGGAATCTGTGGTTTCTACCCAGTCCAGTGGGAGCTGCCAGGGACCCCCAGAACGCTTGGCAGCACACCTCAGAGGGTGTGGCCCCTTCCGGGGGGTAGGGATGGGGGGAGAACTGGGCTGAGGAGATGAGAGGAACCCTCAGAGGCCTGGAACAACTCTAGAAACCCTCTTCTCCCTTCCTTCTGCTTGACTTCAATGGAAGTGTTGTCTTACTTCCTGGGTTTTGCCTTTTTAAAAAACATCTGTGTGGCCTCAGAATTCATTTACTAATGGATTTTGTTTTTCAGTCTGAACTGAGGCTCTTAGATTTTAGTAGAAGAATTTTGACTATTCATTTGCTATGATGTTTAGTCATTTTCTGGGCTCATATTTTATATTTCCTGTTTCTTTTCCATTATGTCCTTTGCTTATTTGTATCTCATAAGTATGTGTGGTAACTCACATTTTCCTTTTCAGCAATAACAGGCAATTAACTTAAAACAATGAACATTTTCTTTTCTATATTTGGTTCTAACAATCAGAACTTTCAACTCTCTTCTACGAGAAACAAAATAATTTTGCCTTTCACTGCCTACTAGATAAAGGCAAAAAGTATTCAAACAAATGAAAAAGGTTATCATATAATGGGAAAGACATGTTTAGTAATAAAATACTAAGAACATTGAATACAGATGACCCCCCCCCAAGTCTAGTTACAAAATACATAGAGCAAAAGTGGATATAAATACAAAGAAAGTTCTTTTAGAAAAACAATTACAGCAAGTATTTTACTGGACTATCCTCAATTATGCTTGAATTCCATTGCATAAAATAGCGGCGCAAATATGACAGCTTAACCAAATGGAGTATTTTCCTCAAGTAATAAGAACACAGCAGGTCTGACAGGCCTCCGGGACCAGTACAGAGGTGTTGAAAATTATCAATATTCAGGCTCCTTCTAACTTCATGTTCTGCTACAGTATGTTGTTCTTGACCTTGAAGGGTAGCAGAATATGCCATCCCAAAATGTGCCACTCTGGCATAAATATTATTTTGAGGTAAAGGCAATTGAGAAGTAAATACAAGCTCTAGCCTATTTGGTTCAGTGGATTAAGTGCAAACCTGCAGACTGAAGGGTCCTGGGTTCAATTCCAGTCAAGGGCACATGCCCGGGTTGTGGGCTCGATCCCCAGTAGGGAACATGCAATGATTCTCTCTCATCACTGATGTTTCTATCTCTCTCTCCCTCTCTCCCTTCCTCTCTGAAATCAACAAAAATATGTATTTTTTAAAAGAGGGAAAAAAGAGAGAAATAAGTAGAAGAAAAGCTCTCTTGCCCTCCCCTATTTTCCTAAAAGCATGACATAAATTTGCAGAGATTTTCCCTCTCTCCTCTCTACCAGAAAGAACAGAAGTGAATCATTAGAGATAATTCTAAGCACTTATTAGCCTGGAGGCAGCACCAGAGGATTCTATCATGTGCAGCCAACTGAAGTACCATATAACATGGGATTTTCAGCAAGATCCATACCTTTCTCTTTAACTCATTGACTTCTCTGCTCGTTTACTGTTGGACCCCTGGCTCCCCTTGGAGGGTGACACACTATGTCCCCATCTCTCTGGCCTGTCACACCAGCTATTCTCTTCACTACTCTCTCTCTATTTCAACAACACTCTCATTGGTTGTTTGAGTGGCGCCCTTCCCAGCTCTGCCAGAAACCAGGGTTCTACTAATTATACTCATGGATGCTCCTCAGCTCTTACTTTAGCCCCCGAGCTGTCCCAGCCCCTGAGAAAAAGTATCTTAGAGACAGAATTAATAGCTCTCTTGTACTGTGTATAATTTCCAACTGCCCATGGCAACTTCCCATATGGTCTCATACGTCACATGCTAGGCCACAAACACAATCTCAAGTAGTTCAAAAGGAACAGAAATGGTATCTGCTATGTTCTCTGGCCAAAATAGAATGAAATATAAAGTAACGACCAAAACAAATAAAAATAAACCAACTACTTGGAAATTTAAAATGTTTTACTGAATCAGCAATTGAATCGGAAAGAAAACCAAGAACACAAAAGGAGTTTATTCAGAAAACAATGATGGTTAAAACATGCCACACTAATCTCTGGGATGTATTCAAAGCAGTACTTTTAGAAAATTTTATAATTTGAAATTTTCTCTGATTCAGTGGTTGATAACAAGAGAACATTTTAGAAAGAATTCCACTGAAGATTTGAGAAAAAGAATTAGAAGACAAACCAGGCTAAAGAGGAAGAAGCAAATGTGACAATAAAAGTAAAATGAGGTACTTTGGAAAATGAAAAATAATTTCGCTGGGCTCAGTAAGTAAAACCAAAGCTAAGTATTTGAAAAGTAAAGTCATATTTAATAAATTTTGAATTGAGGAAGGAGATACCAATACATAAAAATTTAAAAATAAGAAAATAGAACACTAAAGTATATGCTCATAAAATTTGAACATATGAATGAAAAGAACAATATTTTTTAACAATCTAAAAATCCAAACTTCACCTAATAAATCTTAAGCTAATAACTTGGGAAGAGGGAAGAAATGTAGAAAATAATTCAACTAGAAGTGTCCGCGTGTGTATGAGTGTGCGTGTGTGTGTGTGTGTTAGTTTTCTGATGCTGCATAACAAATTCCCACAAATTCTGTGGCTTCAATGAACACATATTTATTCTTATCCTTTCCTTGGTTCAGGAGTTCTTGGGCTTAGAGTTTCACAGGTAGCAATCAAGATGTTGGCTGCACTGTGTTCTCATCTGGTAGTGTGTCTGGGCGAGAAAAATCTGCTTCCAAGGTCATTGGTTGTTGGCAGAATTCATTTGCTTGTGTCTTCAGGGCTCAGGGCCTAGTGTCTTCCTGACTGCTGGCTATCCTCGGGTCCTAAGGCAGCCTGTAGTTTGTTCCTATGTGGCCCTCTCCATAGGCAGTTCACCACATGGCAGTTTGCTTCTTCGCGCCAACAGGAGAATCCCTCTCTCCTCAAGAGTCTTACATAACAGACATAATCAAGGAGTGACCTTAGCCATAGGACACACCTAACCAGGGAATGGACATCCCCTCAGCTTTGCCACAGCATATTGGTTAGAAACAAGGTTCCACTTGCATTTAAGGGAGGGGATTGATTATACAAGAGTATTACTTATTGGAGTCACCTTAGCTGGCCATTACATATTACTATCTACTACAATACGG
>PVJC01027017.1:0-14257 GCA_004026665.1 Murina feae | reverse complement strand
CTATGATTGTTACAATGTTTCAAAAAGCTGTGTTTTGCTAGAGGCAGTTTAATCGGAGCTGAGCTGAGGGGCTCAGCTTCACTTTCCCTCCTGCCGCAATGGAAAGGGCTGTTTACTCAGGTCCGTGAGTGGCGGCCGCCATGTTGGCTGGGCTAATTTGCATACAGCCGCTCTGATTGGCTGGTGGGCGTGGCTTACCTTGTCTCGGAGAAACGGTTAATTTTAATATTTCGCTTTTATTAGTTTAGATTGATTTTAGAGAGTGAGGAACAGAGAGAGAGAGAGAGAGAGAGAGAGAAAGAAACTTGAACCTGTTACCTCCTGCACACCCCCTACAGGAGACTGAGCCCACAACCTGGGCATGTGCCCCAACTGGGAATTGAACCAGTGAATCTTGGTTCCTGAATCAACTCTCAACTACTGAGCCATACCAGTTGGGCCTCATAAAGAATTATTTTAGTGACAATATGATATACCAATGAAGGCTCAAGGAAAGGGCCAGGTGACACACTTTGGGAAAGTGAGATAAATTTGTTCTTTATGAAAAATTGATATATATATATATATATATATATATATATATATATATATATATTAGGGGCTCAGTGCACAAAAATTTGTGCACTTGGGGGTGGGGGTCCTCAGCCCGGCCTGTGCCCTCTTGCAGTCTGGGACAACTCAGGGGAGATGTCCACCCGCTGGCATGCCTGGCCAGCCTGGGTGAGAGGTTGAGGGCCATTTTCAGGCTGCCCACAGCCCCTTCAGGGTTCATGTACTGGGGAGTAAGAGGGCTGGTGAGTGCAGGCCTGGACGTTTCCCATCGGAAGGCCCACGATTGCACACGCCTGGTGGGCCCCCACCGCTGAGGGGACACACCTGGTGCAGAGCTGGATGGCGAGCCAGGGGTGGACGCTGGTGCAGGGACCCCTCGGTGGGGCCCTGCTGCTGAACAAACACACCCGGGGTGTAGCCGGGCAGCGGACTGGCTTCAGATTCTCCGCACTGTGCAGCAGACGCTCCCACATGCCCTGTAGAGGCCCCTGGGGGGAAGACGAAGGCAGCGGACCCAGGACGGGCACTCCTGGATGCCCCAAGGAGGCCCCCGGAGGGCAAAGCTAGGCAGCAGACCCAGGACAGCTGCTCCTGCACACCCTGTGGAGGATTCACTCTCCTGCATGCCTGGTGGAGGCCCCCAGAGGGCAGAGCCAGGCAGTGGACCCAGGACAGGCGCTCCTGGACGCCCCAAGGAGGCCCCAGGCCGGACCCCCCCCCAATGAGCTGACACACCTGGCACAGCTGTGCCAGCCGCGAAGGCTCCCAGTGCAGAGCCGCCCTGCCAGCCTCCATCTTGGCTGGGTTAATTTGCATACAGCCACTCTGATTGGCTGGTGGGCGTGGCCATGAGCAGAGGCTCAGCCAGCCTAGGCAGGCAGTTGCAACAGAAGCCTCTGGTTTGCTTTTGCTCTATGGCTGCTGGACTCCATCTTGGCTGGGTTAATTTGCATACAACCGCTCTGATTGGCTGGGAGGCATGGCTTGGCTGGTGGGCGTGGCTTAGGTGTCTCAGATAACGGTCAATTTGCATATTACTCTTTTATTATATTAGATATATCAAATGGCTCAATGACTCATTCATTCTAAACAAAGTATAATGATTATGTGCAATGATATTATCCTTAAAGATGTTCATTATATTTCTCATTTAATATGAAAATATGGAACAATTCAAAATTTATTACAGACAGCACAGGGTCATCAAGTATAACCTAACAGATTCATGTAAGCTATGATACAAATAGATAATCCTAGAATTTTGAAAAGTGGTGGTTTTCATTCAAATTCTATTTATATAAATGATTGAAATAATCTATTTACACAAAACATTGAATTACATTTATACACTAAAACTGATGTTGATTAAAATATTGTTAATACGCAAGCATCTTACATAATAAAAGGATAATATGCAAATTGACCCTAACAGCAGAACAACTGGGAATGACTGGTCACGATGACACACACTGACCACCAGGGGGCAGATGCTCAACTCAGGAGCTGCCCTTGGTGGTCAGGGCACTCCCACAGGTGGAGCTCTGCTCAGTCACAAGCCAGAAGGCTGCCAGTACAGCGGTGGTTGTAGGAGCCTCTTCTGCCTCCTCAGCAGAGCTAAGGATGTCCAACTGCAGCTTAGGCCTCCTCCCTGCTGACAAGTGGACATCCCCCAGGGCTCCCAGGCTGCCAGAGGGATATCTCACTGCCATCTTAGGCCTGATCCCCTGGGGAGTGGGCCTAAGCCAGCAGGTGGACATCCCTCAAGGGGTCCCAGACTGCAAGAGAGCACAGACCAGGCTGAGGGACCCCCCCAAGTGCACAAATTTTTGTGCACTGGGCGCCTAGTAATATATAAAACTGTGAAAATGTTTTCAAAAGTGCCATCATTTATTATTGACTGTCAATATTTTGTGGTATTTGCCAGACATTTTTTAAAAATATTTATTTTTATCTAATTAACATCAAATATGTGTATGTAATATATATGTTATATGTATGTGTATGTATTTATATGTAGTGACTTTTCACCATGTAGCAGCATAACTAGTAATGGAGTTCATTTTGTGTCGAGACAAGGCCTGTGTGCCACCACCAAAAGTATAAAAAAGTAGTTTGATTTTTGCTTTTGATATTGCAAATAATATTGCAGAGCTCTACTTAACACACTATTTGAACTCCTCAAAGCAGTGCTGCCTTCATAGGTTTATTGCTGCCTGTGTAATCTGATTAATAATTTTTATAGATAACTATATTATATGCATTTTTATGTTCTGAGCTAACAAATGTTATACTAAAATTTTTCTTAAAGTGTAAAACTAAGTGGGAATATTTTTATTTTTTATTTTTAAAATATTTTTTTATATTCACAGAGGAAGGTAGCGGGAGCGAGAGATAGAAATATCAACAATGAGAGAAAATCATTGATCTGATACTTTCTGCATGTCCCACACCGGGGATCTAACTTGCAACCTGGGCATGTGCCCTGACAAGGAATCGAACCATGACCTCCTGGTTCATAGGTGGATACCCAACCACTGAGCAACCCAGGCCAGGCTGTGCCAGTATTTTTATTTCAAAAATATTATGTTAAATGTCTTCACGAAATTTCAATAAATAAAATTATACTGATAATGCATGTTCCAAATCTACACAATTGAGATATATTTTAAAACATAGTCTGCAACTTCAAGTATTTATGATACTCCTAAAGTTTTAAAAACACTTCACTAATTAATTTTAATGCACACAAACCACTGATCAAGTTAAAATAATCTCTCCCTCTGAAAGTCCCATTTTGTTAGTAATTAGTAATTAGACCATCCTTTAAATCCCATCATGCTCCTGTTCCAAGCTGTTAGCCTCAGCTTAAACATCCAAATTTGCCTGCAGAGTATGAAAACGTGCCCCAAACTCCCAATATCTTGCAAACACATGCCAGTGTGCACCTTGTTTGGTGATGTATAAGTAACAGAAGACATTTAGTCACTCATAATAAATGCATTATTTTCAAATCCACAATCACATGAGATTTGGTGTAAAACAAAAGGGGTGTGTTAAAAATTAGTGCCCTCCCTTTTCCACTCAGGAGTGCAGGATCATCAGTGCATCTGGGGGAAGGATCATTCATTCTCTCTGGCTTTTGGCCATGAAGCAATTCTGAACATCATTAAACCCCATACGTTCTGGCACAACTGCTGGAGTCAGTTCCAAGAACGCTCAGAGATGATCGCATAAAAAAATTCGGCCTTGGCTGCATCTAGCAGAGAGAGCAGAGGGAGCTGTGAAAAAATGCCTCGTTGGCGTGTGGCTGGACCTGTGTGGCATCCAGGGATGCTGTTTATAAAAGATGGTCCTCAGGGTGTTCAGAGGAAGCGCCACATTTTAGATGTCCATTTTAGATGTTTCATCAGCCTCTCACGTCTGCAGGATTGAGTTGAGATTGCTCAAGGATTTTCTCAAAGTTTTGCAATAAGGAACAGAATTTTTCCTATAAAGGCACAAGGTATAAATCACTTGGAATGCTCCTCTAACAACTGCTACTGTAATCCCAAAGTGATTTTTCCAGTAACAGGTACAGGACACAGCAAGCCTGTTGAAACACACAGTATGCCTCATGAAGTCAAAGTGGGATTTGCTCATTCGGTGTGAGCACAGTGATTGTAGCAGGACATTTATTCCATTGTACACATGTTCACCAGTCCAGTTTTTTCATGCCATTGCTCATCTCCATTCAGGTGTTGAATTTTGTTTTGTAAAAAGGAAGTAAGAAGTGTAAAAATTCACACCAATTAATGAGGCGAGAGAATGAGTAATTCATCCTTCCCTCTCTCGCTAAACACAAATATTGAAACCAGGAATTAGTGGACTAGGAATAATTGGTAAGGTGTGGAGAAAAGCATGCATTCAACTTTAAATGCTTCAGCTCCTCAATTATACGCCACTTATAAATATAAACCTTCAAGAGATTATAGAATTATGCAAAATGATAGTGCCCATACCCTATAATTGGGAGAATTAAATGAGTCTTAATTTATAAAATGCCACTGGCCCGCAGGTGATGCTCAATCAGCATTAGCAGTTATTAGCGATGTTCATGCTGAATTCTCTAGTGTTAACGTTGCTTGTTTATATTGGTTATGTTGATCGGCGTTGTCTGTGTTACATTATCTAGCTTTACAACTTCGGGAATGTGTAGCCCAGTGAGTAAATGAGTTTCATTCCGTTATCCAGTCTCTACAAACTCAGTAGACTCTAAAACAAGCACCAAGCAACATAGCATATCCCTGAAGGCAATATAAGAAGACAGAATCCATAAATAAACATCTGGGTAATTTGAGCCAACCTAAGTGGATGATGTTTTTCATGAATCATCTCAATCTCCACAGCAAGTATGGGTAAGTACACAAAAGTCCAAGACGGCCTGATACCGAGCCAGGAATTTTGTATGTTGGATCTATTATTTGTGGAGAAGAAGGTAATCCTACATGCTGGACTTTCCTGAGGAGATTAGCTGGTGCTGGATTATAGCAAGTCAAGGTAATTAGAGAGTCACATCCAATATTAAGTCGCAAAGAGCAAAAATCTAGTTGGTGAATCACTATTGCTGCACAGGACAGTTATATGCTGTCCTGTTCTCAGAATTAGAAACTCATCAGACTGTGACTAACATTTACAGATTTTACATTTACATTTTCCAAGATGGGCATTTTCCGAAGAATTGGCTCTATGCTAGTTGCTAACCACTTGGGGGAAATATAGGTAGCCCAGTTTCCCATTAGGCAGCCCCCAGCCTTGTTGAAGAATGTGTGCATGAGAGAATTGAACTGATACCTATCTCAGGAACAGAAAATTAAAATGTAATTGTCTATGGGCCAAGAGCACATATTTATTTGTGTTTTTAAATTATTTTTTACTGGGAGATACTTAATTGCTAAGAATATATTATCGAAGTTTTTAGATTTAAGCATTTGGAAGAATGATTTAATAAAGACCCCTTCCTTTACACAAAAATGCAAAGCAAAATATGTTTTGAAATTTTAAGTATGTAACCAAGTTTGAAAGACAGAGGAGCTATTTTCAGTACAAGATGCAATCAGGGACATCTCATGAGCAGAGCAGGAAACGTGGAATGTGAGTGAGTGAGCCCAAGGCCATAACAATTTCAAATCTAGGCTCACATAGCTCTTGTTGCTCTTGTTTGAGTATTCACTCAGTTTTAAGGGAAGTTTTTCATGGTTTATGACTTAACTTTATTTTGGTATTATGTAAAATATTTTCATGGTTCAAAAGTCAAAATCATTTAAAAAAAAATATTCAGCCCTAGCCAGTTTTGCTCAGTGGATAGACCATTGGCCTACAGACTGAAGGGTCCTGGGTTTGACTCCAGTCAAGGGCACATAGTGTAGTTGCAGGCTCCTTCCAGGCCCAGGTCCTGGTCAGGGCAGATGCGGGAGACAGCCAATCAATAAGGCTGAAGACTCAGAAAAGGTTTTTGGTTTGTTTGTTTTTTAATGCAAAAAAAGTATATATATGAATCCTGTCTCTTCCTAACATAGGGCTCTTTGTGGGGACAGGATTTCCAAAACTGTAATATAACACAGGCTGGGATAAATGTATTTTGAACCTAACTAGATGTAAGTGCATAGGCATTTACAAAAAAAGAAGAAGAAGAAGAAGAAGAAGAAGAAGAAGAAGAAGAAGAAGAAGAAGAAGAAGAAGAAGAAGAAGAAGAAGGAGAAGAAGAAGAAGAAGAAGAAGGAGAAGAAGAAGAAGAAGAAGAAGGAGAAGAAGAAGAATTTATTTGCTTAGGTACTAAGAGAAAAATATGCTTAAGGAATTAGTATATTCAGACAGGTCCAATAAATCAAGAAGAAAAAGAGATTTCCTATATTAGTTGAACTACGAGCTGCCAAGATGAAACAAATATTTATTGAACCAGGCATTAAGCTAGTTCTGACCCATATGCTGATTAAATGTCTTTATCAACCCTATGGCATAGAACAAACCAATTTTAAGTACATGAAGACTAGGCAGAAGAGATAATTAACAAAAGCGTCAGTTCATAACTGATATCGAAATGAGGTCAGTATTATCTGCCGTCTTTTTCCCAAACCACATCAGGATATTTATTTTTTCACATCAGGCCTTTTGAATTGAAATACCATTGCCTGCCTAGGAAAAGGACCTGGTGAGTAAAATAAATTTCATAAAAGGCAATAGGCGAATGGAATATATCTTGTGAAAATAATACAGTTATTTTTCACATTTTACTCCATTAAGAGACTTTATTGAGCAGGACTGCTATAACTCTCTGAATTAGGAACATCTCACTCCATTTTCAAAGGCAAGTAGTGCATTCGCCGCAGGAGAGTGAAGGATTCTGACAGCGGCTTTTAGTCTGATCTGTCTTCTTCTGAAGTGTGCATTTCCTGTTTTCACAGGAGGAGCTGGCATTTCTCCCTTTTTTATCCATTTACTCCTCATCGGTTCTATTCAAGGTTAATTAACCTTGAGTGCAAAGAAATCTTATGTTCTGTAAGAAAGAGAACGGATCTGCAGTAACAGAAAAGCATTCTGTGTCATTTTTCTATTTTCACAAAGCAACCAGTAAAAGCAAAGCTCTTCCCATATCAGTTACATGGAGAAATAAACTACAAAAACAAAGCTTTTGTGCATGTACAGTGTTCAGGAAAATGTTGGTAACTTGCTCTGTTTGTGTTTCTGTGTATTGATTATTGAGGCTATCAGACTTAAACTAATGAAATCCAATTTTTATACCTTTTTTATTATTTATAAAGCAAGGATAGCAAGAGCATTTTTCCTCTTGTCTGTTAGCAATGTATCAACCCCAGGATGAATGGATTTCTGCCCAGACCCAAGTGGGTCATTCAGCTGGTCAACAAGGATGCTTCTTATGGGAGCAGATTTTTTTTTTATGGGGACAGCTGTCTGGCCGGAAGTATATTGCCATGTGGTATTTTTGAATTTAGCAAAAGGCAGTCAACTACTCTTAGTAATGACCCACTTAATTTTATTGTCAGCACTTTTACATAGAAGTGTATTAATAACAATAAATCTGGATCTGGAATCAAGGTTACTATCAGGTGGTTGCAGATGAGACCGAAGTGTAAATAGGTACTACGTAATAAATGACACATTTCTATATTCAAGTTAATATGACTTCCAGTCACTCTGCAGAAACACATAACCTTGAATGCAAACTCATTTCCTAGGCCGTAGAGTCCCATCCTGAAAAATACACAACCAACAATTTACACTCCGCTTCTGGAAGAGATGCTTTCTGCTCTTAAATAGCAACGGAGTAATTTTTATTAAGTTTGCCTATGAAACCTTATAAGAACCAGCTTTTCCTAAGCTACTATGGGAATATTTAGCTCCATTTCACTCTCTGTAAGCATTGTCCTTGAAAAAAAATGGGAAGCTTTTCAGTGAGGTCATTCCTAATGAGCAATGGCCATTGGGGGAAACGGGCCTATCTCTCGTTTGCCATCGTGACAAGTTCTTTGGAGTATTTAACATGATGACTTCCATCATATGGATGCAAGTCTCGTATTATGCTAAGGGTACTGACACCAACATCACTGCACTGGATTTATGGGACTCTCTGGTGGTAACAAAAGCATTTACCTTGAAGGAGATAAATTTATAAAGTTTAAGAAACCATACTCTTAATTTGACATTTATTGCCACCGAAGAGTTTACACAGCTACTCAGCTAAGATGAAGTGTCCGTACGTGCTCCTGTCCCAGGAGCACATGCAGACTGTCTCTATTTCACAGGCCCAGGTTTATACCCCGTGATACATCAGATAACCAGCCTTACTTTGAATCAGGCCTTGACCCTTGTAAGCTTCTAAAATCTATTAATCATGGAGATGAGCTTTTAATATGTCAGAGGCTTGCTATAATATGTGCGTTGATTCTTATATCTTATTGTCCATTCTCACATTCTAAAAGATGTTCCTGAGGAGCCAGTAGTAGTGAAAAAGCATCAGTTAGTGTTGCTTATCAGCCAAATGTTGACCATTTACATCCTCTTTTCTGGTATCCCCACTTATATGTGATCAGGTCCATGAACACACAGAATCCTTTCTTTCCTCCCTAATCCCATGCAATGGCAAACCCAAACGCCCTGAACAATCCTAAGGGGATGGGAAGGGAACTGTGGCTCTTGACTACAGAAGGGTGTAAGCATTATGCCGAGGACCCATTACAAGGGCAGATAGCATTAGTGCTTTGGCGAGACACAGGTTTGGAGGACCAAACTGAGCATATCATTCATTGGGTGATTACCCATCCCTATTTGCCTGAGATTTGCTCAGTTTTGGCACCGAAAGGACCTTGCCCCAGCAGACAGAGGTGGTTGTTTATTCTAGTTCTAAATCTGATATAGACAGTTAATTTCCAAATCATTCCATCAGGCTTTCAATGTATGTAAGAAAGAACACCATCTTATTTTGCCGGGATTGCTGATTCCATGAAATATTGTCCTTTGATTCCGGCGTGGGCCTTTTCCAGTTAAAAGGAGCCTAACTGACGTCTTGCAGAATGAGGCTAAGTGGGTAGGTTGTTTAGTTAACAGGACCCTATTAGCCAGTGAGATAATAGAGTTACAACCATTCGATAAATTAAAGCAATATAAAGTTCTCTATAGTGTGAACCACATGAATATAATGATGACAATAATATATTTTTAAAAACGAAAGACTTTTATAGTTGCTAGCAAGTTTAGCATAGTATTATATAGACATGTATTTAATGAGCTACTAATTCACATTCCACTATTGGATGATTGTGATTGCTTGGTTTGATGATAGTTATGATCATTGAATCACTCTGCCTTTCTTGATTTCATGACATGTCTGTTATCAATCAGCCAAAAAAGGTTTTGTTTGTTTGTCTTTAATTTTTAAGGCTCTGAATGAAACATGAAACATAAGATTTTCACTCATATGAGATATTTATTCTCACTGATTTTCTATTCCTTCATCATAGCCCAGAAATCTCTCCCAGTCTCCATCAGACTTATTTATCATGTACCTGTTCTATTTCTAAAAGATCCTTATTTTTTTATTTGTTTGTTGTTTTTTTATAATGTTGGTCAGATATATTACCTTCGGATTTTAGAGTAGAAGCATCAAATTTTTCTCAATGTTTATACAGTTTTTAACTTTTTTTGGGGTAAACCATTATTTTTTGTTCTAACCTAATCTATAATTTCAAAATAGGAGGTGCTCAAGAAATGCTACAGATAAGTTGATTACTTCTTTGCTAAAATCATGTAAGTTATTAAACCTATCTTAGTTACATAAAATAGCAAATTGAAGAAGTGTTTGATGAGAAGAGGCATAATGAAATACAATTAAAGCTAGAAAATATGTTTTTGGTTTCAAACCACATGATTACAAGCTAAAGTACTTTGCTATTTTTCATCTGTTGAGAATGTTTTCATTCTCTTTTTCACTATATAATAAAATAAAACAGGTAGTTTAACATTACAAAAAACAATTGCCACTAAGGATTTGGTGGAGACAAGGATTGCTGTGTTTTTGAGAAGCAACATGTCAGAACATAACAGAAGCACAGATTCTGGTATCAGGTTGCCTGTGTTTAAAACATAACTCTGTATCAGCCTGTGCACTGAGGTATCGTGGGTTGGATTCCTGGTCAAAGACATACCTGGGTTGCAGGTTTTATCCTCCACCCAAAGTTGGTACGTGCAGGAGGCAACCAACTGATGTGCCTGATCTCTCTTTCTCTCTCTCTCTCTCTCTCTCTCTCTCTCTCTCTCTCTCTCTCTCTCTCTCTCTCTTGTTCTCTCTCCTTCTATTCTATTTAAAAGCATTGGAAAAAATTCTCAGATGAAAATTAACAACAGCAACAAACAAACAAAACACACACACACACAAAACAAACACGTAACTCTGCTAACTCTGCTACTTACCAGATCCATGATTTTTGGCAAAATATTCAAACTAGTTGTGTCCCAATTTCCTATCTGACAAATTAAAGTACCAACAGTAACTACATTATAGGAGTACCAAACAAGTTACTATATTAAACAAGTTAATATATGTAAAGTGCTTAAAATAGTATTGGTATAAGAAGAACTATTATTGTTAGTTACATTTATTACTAGAAGCCCGATGCATGATCGATCACACTGCGGGAACCCCATAATCGATCACCCCAAAGAGGTAGGCCCCACCCATCCAACCGGGGATCCTCAATGGATTGCCCCAAAGAGGTAGGCCCCACCCATCCAACTGGGGCTCCTCAATCCCAGAGCGGTAGGCCGGAGCCTTTGGTCCAGAGGAGCCACTGGGCCCTTACACAGCGTCAAGCCCCTGCCCACACAGCCTCCTGGAGATGGACTGTGACAGCTTGAGGGCAACATGGTGTGAGGGTGTGATGCTACCTAGGCTTTTGTTAGTATAGATTTGAGTTCCACCTCTATTTCTCAGTATTGTTTGTACACAAAAACAGAAAGCTACATACCAGAAGTAACTCATCTTCCTACATTTAAAAATCCTTCACTACAGGCTAGGAAAATATAGTACAAAATAAAACTCCACTTCAGAATAGCTTTAAAAGATATGTTAATACCTCAACAATTAATTATTTAGAAAACATTTTTTGCTTGTCAGATATTAAAATAGTTTATATTTTCCCCAAGTCCAAAACACAACTCTTTAAAATGGAAAAAAAAAAAAAAGCTATAAGCACATGGTCTTTGTCCATCAACTCAGCTTGGTAAGCACTGACTAAAGAAAATTATTCTACAGTGAAAAGAAGCTGTCAATCGATATTTGTGTGTGTGTGTGTGTGTGTGTTTTAATTGTGTATTCTGAAGACCAAAGCCTTACATGCTATTTGTCTTTTTCCCTTTTTTGTCAAGTCTAAATAAACAAATTCTTAAACATTTCATTAAATTCTTATTCATCCCAGTTTTTTAATCAATAAAACAGAGATAACGCCTACTTTGTAAAGCTAATGAAAGAATTAAAAGGAATATGGAGAAACTTGCACATAAAAATGATTATATCTTAAAATGAAAATTCTTACATTTCTGAAAATTATACTCAAGTGAATCCACATTTAAAAATTTGACTCCAGATATAAGAAGAATGCAAAAGGAGATACAGCATTTGGATAGAGATTACTCCATTATGACTCCCAGTACCACTTAGATATGCAAGTCTTTAATTTTATATTAAATCACATACTAATGAACACATATACATACACAGATATATTAATTCATACTTTTTATTCATGCTGTTTATGTTTTAAAATTAATATAAACTTATTCCTATAAACTTCAATTTTCTACTCATACATGAATTTATAAAAGGGAACAAAAGAACAGATAGTATATCGAAATTCATATTTTATAAGACTTAATTACAAAGAAAGGCATTTGTGTATCTTTGGTTGATATGTTAGAAATAAGAAATCTTTTTGTAAAAGAAAACATAAGATCTGCTGTCCATGGATGTCCAATGCTACTGCTATTCATCTCTGACCAAGAAGAGGACTTTTGTGAACTTAGTATTAGTTTGTGAGAACATAATTTTTTATAGACATACAAATATGAAGTGATTAACATATTCTGTCCTCTATAAAACAAAATCTGAATCAAGACACTTGGAATCTGTTGAAGTTCATGATTTAATTGTTGGATGGTTTGCACACTTGAGTTGATCATCCAATAGCACACTCCTGCCAGGAACCCTGGTTTCCTTCAAGCCCAACTCAAAAGATACACCGTACTTAAATTGAAATCTTCAATTAAGGGATACACCCTACTTAATCTAATCTAATAAAAGAATAATATGCAAATTAACCATCACTCCAAGACACCCAAGACACACCCATTAGCCAACCACACCCACCAGCCAATCAGAGCAGCTGTGTGCAAATTAACCCAGCCAAGATGGCAGCCGGCAGTCACAGACCTGGAATAAGCAGGAGGCTTCCATTGCAACTGCCTGACTAGGCCAGCAGGCCCCTGCTCAAGCAACAATGTTTCAATTATAGAAGCCACAGAGCTGAAGCAAACAGGAGGTTTCCATTGCCTGCCTAGGCCTCGGCTCAAGGTAACAAAATTTCAATTATAGAAGACAAATAAACCTCAGAACCTGATTCCAGCCAGCCTCGCTGGGACCTTGGGTCAATGGAAGCTGTGGAGAGCCTAAAAACAGCCCTCAGCCCCTCACCCAGGCTGGCCACACTGCCATGGGGTGAGGGTTCCCACTGTGGGGGTGTGGCCAGCCTGCAAACAGCCATCAGCCCCTCACCCAGGCTGGTCAGGCACACCAGCAGGTGGACATCCCCCGAGGGGTCCCAGACTGCGAGAGGGCACAGGCTGGACTGAGGGACTCCCCTGAGTGCACAAATTTTTGTGCACCAGGCCCCTAGTGTTTAAATAAACAACGTCACAAATCTCCTTTGTTCTGATGATAGTTGGGTATGTGCTAGGAACATGACTGAGTTACTTAAATTCTGAGGTGGTTAATTATGCTCAATTGTATTACAGACACAGGGTGGAACACGGTCTTTTGCCCTGTGCCAACAGTCATATTCAATCACATTTCACTGTCACTTCACCATAAGAGCAAAGCTAAACCCAAAAAGGAGGAAGAGGAGCAGGAGAAGTAGCAAAAGGAGGAAGAGAAAGAGAGTAAAATAAAAGACATTTAAAATCCCCCTTTTCTGGTATAGCAGGTGACAATCTTAGAGGTCAGGTGTATGATCTTCTTCATTAAGCATATCTGCTACCCTCTTTTATGTTTGCCACACTCAAGCACTCATATTTCCTTTGAGAGATATTTCAGGTTGTAAAATCATAAAACCACTTCTTAGGAGTAAATTGAGATTCTGACTTCTGTAACTGAAATTGCACACTCTTCCACACATTGAGGTCCCACTTTTTTATTTCCATCTTTATGTGTTATTTTAACTCAGTAAAGAAAAATTAACAGATAAAGGACTTAGAGTTTTCTGTCAAAAATAAAAAATACACCCTATTTTATCTTTTCTGTAGCCTCAGGGGAAAAAGAAAAACGTTGGGTAGAAGGTGCAGTCATAGTTTTGCATCATTGAATTCTTTGCTCTGCCATGAGTTAAATGACCAGAAAATTTTAAAATCAGTAGATTTGAACGATCTCACTTCTTATCAAATATAATGAACAATATATAAAAAGAATTAACTTGAATTGAAAATAGATTGTGAACAAGGCACTGAGTAAAGTGCCACATACTTGTTAATTTTATTTCTAAGTACATGCCCAGTGCACGAATTCGTGCACCTGGAGAAGAACTGTGGGCTGCAAGACTGCAGTGGACACATGGGCGTGTCTCGGTCCATCTTCCACTCCCTGGTCTGGCCCCTCCCACCACAGCCTCTGGTCCACTGTCTGCCAGCATCCCCACTTGCTCTCACCACTGCTGCTCCCATGTGCTGATAGCATGGAGCTACTGGGACCAGCGCCATCAGTGGGTGCAAGCGGCGCTGCTGCCCTAATCACCCCTCAAGAGCAAGGGGAGGTGGAGAAGCTCTGAGGGGCAATAAGGGTCGGCAGCTGACAACACTATTGGGACCAGAGTCAAGTGCCAGCAATGGGTGCGAGTGGCAGCTCCAGCACCAGCATCAGGGGCAAGTGGAGCCAACACCGGCAGCAGGT